>VDFB02024194.1:0-101346 GCA_007258455.2 Sequoia sempervirens
AACTATGGTATCTTCAATGTTTTCATCTTCAATAGTTGTTGAATTGGTTGCTCCACCATCATTCATTGATTTTATTCTCATTCTTCTTTCTCTTTGTCTTTGTTTCTCTTTTTCTTTATTTGCTTCAACTTCTTGAGGAGTCAATGTCTTTCTTCTCTTATTATGAAATTTATCTCCCATAATTATAAAATTCTCAAGCACAAATGAATTTTAATAGTGAAATACTTCAAAATATTGAATCCAAATTGGAAGTTGAATACCTATTACACCAAAATTCTTCCTCTTGTGTTCCTCAAAACAAATAGAAAACTACCACAATTCCACTTTAAAAATTGTTTTCTTTATGCTTCATTTGAAAAATTCAATCCATATTGCAAATTTCACTTCAAAAATGGTGTAGATGATGCCCTTTGATAAAATCAACAAAAAATCAAATTGACCACCTGTAAATACAATAACTTATGAAAAATAATTGATAATTGATTTTCAGTGCTCTCGGCCATACATGTCAAGTTGCAAAGTTGCAGAGTTGACAGTAATTGTCAACAGTGTTTTTAAATAATATAAACGGGATCCCATCTATAAAACGCGATCCCGTTTATAATAAAACGGGATCCCGACTACCAAACGGGATCCCGTTTATTAATAAACGGGATCCCGCTCCATAATCGGGATCCTGTTCACTAAAATCCAGGGCCGTTGTAAAGGCAACGGGATCCCATCTTATAAGCGGGATCCCGTTACCTTTACAACGGTCGAAATCGAAATAGGGATCCCGATTATAACACGGGATCCCGTTTATTAGTAAACGGGATCCCGTGTTATAATCGGGATCCCGTTTTTTTAAATTTGAATTTGGTTTTGCATCGTGGGCGGGTTTTTGCCAAGGTTTTCGGTTCGGGAAAAGCTTTGGAAGTCCAAACCTAAGCGTTCAACCTGGTTTGACCTGCAAATTGAAGGCCCTAACAATGTCAAAGCAAAATATCGACTTTGGACATATGGCTGAGGACCTTTTTTCAAAATTTTCTGACAAAATGAAAACCCATTTTAGATCAAACAATGCAGATTCTAAATATATAATTTGTTTTGCAATTGAATTATTTTTTGTATTTTTCAATTAATTTCTAATAAAATTGGTCCATAAACTTTAAATATTAGAGTTTTTTACTATTTGAATAACTTTTGATCAACATAACATTTTGACAAACGGATTGCACGAGAGAAAACTTCAGACAATTCTTTTGAATTTGAAAAAAAAAATCAAAAAATGATAAGTTTAGGTCATCTTATGCATGTCGATATGACGATTTTTCAAAACAACAAATCTGCCTAATAAAAAATTAACAAAAAAAAAAATATTCAATAAAAAATTACAAAAAATATCAAGAGCAAGGTTCGTGAGTCATAAAACTTTTCCCAAAAGGATTTAGAAAAATACGATAATTTAAGTCAAAATATGGATGTTGTACAATGGTATGGTAAAATGACATTTAAACAGTGGTTTTTTGAAATGCCTATTGAAACTCAATTTGTACAATCTGGGTATTGAAATAAATTACATATTTGGAAACTAGACTTCGAGCACTACATTTTATGATTAGTGACTTTTTTTAAAGATTTCATCTCTAAGTGCTTCAAATTTTAAGGTCAAATGTGTCAAATACTGAAAATCAGGGAAAACACCCACTTTTTGGCCAAAAAGTGGACTCAACTTCTTGCACACACCCATTATTGACTTGTATCAATAGATATCTTTGCACATCAATTATCTTTGGAGTATATACAATCCTTATCACACACATTTTACATTAATGAAAAACCATATTGAGTTGACATCAATGACAACACATATTTCCAACACATAGGTCTTGTTCGAGTTTCTTTGGCTTCTCTAGTTTATCAAAAATTTAATTTGATTCATATATATTTTGGTTAGCTTGTGTATTCATTATGCACTTCTATAGTTTATAAATTCACCAATGCTTCTCCCTATTTCTTTTATATGTATATAATGTACATAATTTGGCCATGACCTCCCCTAAGCTATATGAGTTTTTTAATGAACCATCGTGTGTAACAGATTTTAAATTAGATGATGACAATAATGAGAATGTTTTAGTCTCCTTACAACCTATTGAGATTGATTAAATGAGTGAGCTAGGTATTCTAGGTGAATATTATGTTATTTCATCCGACTACCAACCAAATTGTGCAAGTTGATAGCTATCTACCACTCCTTAGATATCATATATTTTGAATGTGTATGGGAATATAGAGAAATTATATTCTTGAGGCTCTTATGGTCTCACAATCAACTCCAAGGAATTATTCATCTATGGTTAAGTCTAAAGGAAAATCTCTTAGATATGAAAAAGAGGTTGATTCAAAATTTTCTATTCCAATGAAATGATGATCTAAAGGAAGAACTATAAATTTTCAATAAAAAGATATCCCAAGAGGAAATGTATCTAACAATTTTGATGTCCTTGAAAACTTTGAGTTACTAGAGTGTACTTTTCTTGAAAAGTATTTTGTTTTATATTTTTTGGATAGATACCTAGTTATAAATCTCCTAAATCTAGTACATTATCCAATCTAACAATAATGAATACTTCAAATAGTATGGTTATGTCTTCTAAAGAAGGGGTTCAAATGTTTTTCATCCAATATTATGGAAGTATTTTTTATACCTAATGATGATTATATAATTCACTCTAAATTACTCTTCTAATTTCATATTATGCCAAAGATAAAAATGAAGCTTATGAAGAATGTGTTTTTATAAAATAATATCATGAGGCTAGGAAGACCTAAAAAATGAAATTTCTCACAAAGGTTGCTTAAAAAAATTTCAAAGTGGGGAGGAAAATATATTAGGAGAAGGTTAAGATGATAATGGAATATTTAGTGGAATCTAATGCCATTAAAGAAACAGATTATAATTTCCTTCTTACCCAAACATTATAGCAATTTCATGGAATTGTAGGACCCTAGGAAGTACCCCTTGACAAAAGGGTACTTTTAAATCATATTTGAGAACACAAAATTCATGTTTTTCTTCTTCTAGAACTTAATATTTTACAAGATAGTGAAATGAAGAAGAATACGATCATTAAAATGAGTTATAGAAAAAAGATATGTGATATGGGGTGTTTGATATGGATGGACGTATTTTCCTTTATTTCATTAGGAAATGAGATCCACACAAAGAATTGACTTACAACCCTTAGGTGAGTCAACTCAATGAGGGAATCTATTGATTTCCTTATGATTGAGGATGGGGGTATTAGCCAAAAAAACATTTTTGGAAATCATAAGGAAATTAGTATCATTCTCCTACCGATTTACTTTTGGAGAATGGGTCTTTGTGTAGAGTTGTTTCTCAACTTTTGAGATCCTCTGGTATCATTCTATAGCTTCTATTTGATTTGGGTTTCAATGTTAGATAGTCAGAAATAAAGTCTATAGGTGAAATTCCGTGAATTGACAATAATTTTGACAACTTTTACAACTTTTCCACTTTTGCAACTTGATAGATCTTCAATCCTTCTTTAACCTATAAACCTACACATTCACAAAGACCTGAGAAAAATATTTGTTTTTGGTGGATGGTGGTTTTCCTTGGTCAAACCCCATTTTGGTAATTAAACCTTGAATTGAAATAATGAAACATGAAAGAAATGGTGAATGAATAAGTGCTATGTTGCAACTCACCAAACCCTTGAATAAACCTTTGGAATATTGAAATATTGATCTTGATCTCGCATGAAATGGCTTCAATGGATGTGAATCTTGAATCTTGACTTGAATGCTTCACTTGGATTTTTTAAACCTACATCACAATGTTAGCTCCAAAAACATGCATGATTATAAAAGACTTTGACATGATGCTTGAGATCTTGATTGTTGCAATAAATCACTAATGAATCTGCTCTTGAATGTCCTTGATCATAATCTTTGCTATTATAATTCTTGCATAAAGTCTCATAAAAATTCTATCTTGCTTCATTTTCTTCTTCTTATAGGATTTGAATTGATAAAATAACCTTGTATTTATAGGTATCTATCCTTAATTTCCTAAAAATTAAACATCACAAGCCGGCATTGAAATTTTGAATTCGAGGATATAAAAATACCGCCAAAAACATGTTTTAAATTTTGGTTCAAAGGACTAGGGAGGAACCATTCGCCCATGGGAGAATGGGTCCCAAATCTATTCCTGGAAGACACATTGCTCAAGGTAATGTATTATGTGTTGGCATTAATTGTTGTCAGGTTTCCCCTTCAAAAAATGTAATTTATTAGGAGCTTATATGTGTAAAATAGGGCCCATTAAGACATAATTAAGTCCAATTTAGTTGAGGGGACCCAAACAAAGTGTGAAAATGTAAAGGAATACATTTTCCTACACTACAGATATATCCGAAGAGCACACACAACAAGACATTGCTGCATCGATCCAAAACATCAACCTGGTTGATTAACCAACATAGTAACCCTTCAGTCACTTCAATTTTTTTGCTTGATAAACATGAATTCCAAAAACTCTAGAATAAGAGAATCCAAGTGTAAACATACTCTCCTTTTAAACCACAAGACATAACATGCATCCATGAAGAAAGCATATCAAAACATGTTATCAGAACAATATCACTGTTTGGGTTTAACATACCTCAAACATTCCAGATCAAACTTTTGAATTACTTCTATCAACATGGATAGGTGCAAGCATGATATTTCAACCATACTACATGTAGTCTTCTTCATTGTTCTCAAATTCTCTAACATAATAGTATGGTTGCATTTAATTCTCACTCCTTTGACACCAGTGAGCAACTTTGACATCAACGACAATACTCCTTTGACATCAACTGATATGTTCAACATGGAGATCTATGTGGTTTTGAAGGTCTTCATTTGGGCTTGTTGGAAGAGGTGTGACCCCTAGACCCCCACCAAACTTACTTGATATATTTTATAGTTGTACTTTACATAAATTTTATGTTTTTAATTTTTAAATTAAGTGTTTTAAAAAAACCTTTGCATCTTCATAGTTGAAGTCATGGTCAAGGATTATCTTGTTTCATATGTTTGACAATCTGTTTAGTATTCAAGGATTGGCATAGATAAATTTGGCATGCAACAATCATTATGTAATTGAATATAAGTTAAGTCAAAGTTGGTAGGAAATGCCACTTTCATAATGCAAAAATGTATCAATCATGTCTTGCATGAATAACTAATACAACAATCCCATCTATTAATATCCTAGTTAAGATCAAGCTAGAACATATCTTTTTACTTATTTGTTACTCTTTGTTAATAGGTTTGACATTAGAACATGTAATTTTGAAGGCTTCATGAAACCTTTAATAATAAATCCCTCACTTGAATACACACACTAGCCATGCATGTGTTTATTAACTCACACTCACATACTAATAACATCATAATTCTTATTTAATTACCTATACTCACAAAGGCTCTACAATTTCTATGATGAATGCTTGGTCAATGTTATCATATGAATATTTAAATATTTCTTAATAATTTTTAAGATTCTTATAGGCTTGCCATTTTATGATGGATATTTATTACCTGATTAGTATCTCTCTGAGGTAAAATCCTTTCTAAATACATGTTATCACATGACAATTATTCTGATGGAATAGACATAGTACTGCATAATGAACTTCCAAAATTAAATTGATTTTAGTTTTTTATCACAATCGTGGACTCTTCAGGTAGCTTAAATGCCACTACTTCTGCAGGAATTGGTGAAGATTCAAAAGGAGATTTACATTTTAGCCCAAAAGGTTTGCCTGTTACACACTTGAAAATGTGAGCTGCTATTGCAGCAGCTTTGGGAGCAACAGGAGCACATGAAAAACTTCTAGCAGATCAAGAAGAAAGAGATTGAACATTTGAAGTCAATTATTATTGAAAATTAGGTTGTCGACTTTTCTCAATTGACTCTGGAGCTTGAGTTGAGCTTTTTAGAAAGAGTGGATTGTTGAAGGCCAGAGGCAGAGGAATTCACACAGTAAAAATTAAAACTTAAAAAAATATTTTTCATCAACACAGAGCTGTTGCTCATAATTTTCTGTTTTTTCACATTCACATTTCTCTGTCAAAAATAATTACATATACAAAAATATATATAGGTAAAAATCACGTGAATATATTTTTCCACAGATGAGGAGGCCCGAAAAAAATTTATTACAAAGATACCTAACTAACTTTTTCCCGTCAACATGCATTTAAAAAAAAAACGTCCTTTACATCAATATAAAACTTAAATATTAAATTTTTCATACTCCCAAATTTTTTGGCAGTTGCGGCAAGGAGAAGGTTCCCTGTGGTATCGCAATGGGTAAAACCCATATTGTGATATCGCGGGCAGCGGTTAGTTGACAGCGTGGTAAACAGCGGTAAACAGCTGGTGGTTAAAATAAAACAAAATATTATTGAAGTCTCCCGCGGTATCGCGATGGCTAAATTCTTTATTGTGATATTGCGGGCAGCGACTGGTGGAGACGACTGCAGTTAGGGTTTAAATTCCAACACTCCCCCTTAAACATAACTGCACTATCCACCATGCCCAATCTGTTTCTTTGAAAAATGAAATTATCTCTTCCCAGTGCCTTTGTGAAAATATCTGCACTTTGCTCTTCTGATCTACAAAATTCTAAAAATATGTCACCATTGTTAATTAATTCCCTGATGAAATGATACCTGGTATCAATATGCTTGCTTCTCTTATGAAAAACTAGATTTTTTGAGAGAGCTATGGTTGAATTGTTATCACAATAAATTTTTGTTGCCTTCATTTGTTCATTTTGCAATTCTTTCAAAATTCTTCTCATTCAGACTGCCTAACATGATGCACTTGTGGCTGCAACATATTCTGCTTCAGCTGATGAAAGACAGACTATTGGCTGCTTATTTGAAGACCATGAGACAACTCCAGTCCCAAAATTAAATACATAACTAGACGTGCTTTTTCTGTCATCAATGCTGCCAGCACAGTCACTGTCTGTGTATCCTATGAGTTTGAACTCATCTGATATTGAATACTTAATGCCAAAACTCCTTGTTCCACTTACATACCTTAAAATTCTCTTCCCAGCTTTCCAATGGGTGTCTTTTGGTGTTTCCATAAACCTAGAAATCAAACTTACTCCATACATAATGTCTGGCCTTGTGGCTGTGAGATACATAAGACTTCCAACAAGCCTCTCAAACAAAGTTGGATCAACATTAGACCCTCTATCATCCTTGCTTAGTTTCAGACCTGTCACTGTAGGTGTTGGTGTTGGTTTGCACTTCATCATATTAAACCTTTTCAAAATGTCATTTGCATATTTTGACTGTGAAATAAAAATACCATTTTCATTTTGATTCACTTCAATGCCCAAAAAATACTTCATCAGACCTAAGTATTTCATTTCATTCATGTAACAGATTTCACCTTTAAATTCATATCATTTTTTCATTTTTGTATACAGTGTGGGCTCACTGCTACATCTATTAAATCCATTCAGCAAAAGATAACTATCTATTCTACTGTACCAAGCTCTTGGGGCTTGTTTCAATCCATACAGTGCCTTTTTCAATTTGTAAACTTTGTCTTCTTGACCCAGAATTTCATACCCAGGTGGCTGATCCACATAAACTTCTTCTAAATAACCATTTAAAAAAGCTTGACTTTACATCCATTTGAGATATAGACCACTTATTCTGAGCTGCTAATGCTAAAATCATCCTTATAGTATCCAATCGTGCTACAGGTGCAAATGTCTCATTGTAATCAATTCCAGGCTGTTGTGAATAGCCCTTTACAACCAATCTTGCTTTAAGCTTCTGAACTTCATCTTTTTCATTCAATTTGGTTTTATAAACCCATTTCACTCCAATGACTTCTTTGTCTTTTGGAAGACTGACTAGATCCCATGTTTGATTATTTTCAATTGCTTCAATCTCTTCATCCATAGCACTTACCCATTTATCATCTTTGACTGCATCTTCAAAATGAACTGGATCTTCTATTTGAGAATAAAATGCAAAAAGAGAAATCTGGTCTGAATTATTCTCACCTTCATTTTGCTCATATATATCTCTTATGCTTCTGATTTTCTGTCTTCTCAAACTTGCCAATGTAGGATTTGACATATCACTTGAACTTGTGGAATATGGACCCGATGGTCCTGTTGTAGATGGTGTTTGTTGTCCTCTTGTTGGACTGCTTCCTTGAATGCATGAGGTTGTTCTTACAATCGATGCTGGTGTCACTTGTGGACTAATTTGTTGAGCTTGAATGGGAGTGGTAGGAGTCACAATAGCTAGAATATTTGTTGATGTTGAAACTTCATTCTCCTCTTGAGGTATACTAGCTGAAATATTGACTGTCTTCTCTATACTTCCATCCCATGCTTCATCTTCTACAAATTGTATATCTTTGCTGATTATAACTTTCTTTGTTGTTGGATTATAGAGCTTATAAGCTTTGGATTCTTCACTATATCCAACAAATATACATTTTTCTCCTTTGTTATCTAGCTTCCTTCTCAATTCATCAGGCACATGTGCATATGCTACACATCCAAATACTCTCATGTGAGTAACACTATGTTTTCTTCCTGTCCATGCTTCTTCAGGTACCATATTCATAACACTTTTTGTTGGACACCTATTCATTATATAGGCTGCACAAGATATTGCTTCTGCCCAATATTCATTTGACAAATGTTTGGCTTTCAACATGCTTCTAGCCATTTCCATGATTGTTCTGTTTTTCCTTTCAGCTACTCCATTTTGTGAGGTGTGTATCTAGTTGTGAACTGCTTGTGAATTCCATGATCTTTGCAAAAATTAAAAAATTCTCTTGAAATATATTCACCACCTCTATCTGTTCTCAACACTTTGATATAATAACCACTTTATTTTTCAACCAAATTCTTGAACTGAAACGGATCAAACACTTCATTTTTCTGTTTTAGAAAATAAACCCATGTTTTTCTTGAATAATCATCAATGAATGTCGAAAAATAAAAACTACCACCTATTGAAGGTGTTTGCATAGGTCCACACAAATCTGAATGTATAATTTCCAAAGGGGCTTTTGCTCTAGTTGACTTTCCTGCTGGAAATGATTCTCTATGTTGTTTTCCTAAAATGCACCCTTCACATACCCTTTTCTGGTTTTTCTATTAAAGATAGTCCCTTGACCATGCCTTTCCTATGAAGTAAATTTAAACCTCCAAAGTTGAGATGCCCAAATCTCAGGTGCCATAACCAGTTTTCATCTTTTATCTCAGCTTGAAAGATTTTATGCACTACTGTTATAGTTTCTTCTCTACCCATTTGAGAATTCATTAAGTGTTGTGCTTGAGCATAATTTATATTCAAATCTGGCCTTATCTTTAAGGGAAACATTCTATTGTTTGTCATTTTGACTTTTGCAATAAGTTGGTTGCTTGGGTATTTGTCTAAAATTGTGCACAGACCATTCTTGAAGGTTACTCTATACCCTTTTTGAACCAGTTTCCCTACACTCATTAAGTTATGTTTTAGACCAGGCACAAAATACACATCTGAAATATACTTTTTCTCTCCCTGTTTAGTTAGAATATTGACATCTCATTTTCCCTTGACTGACACTTTGTTGTCATTACCCAATGTAACATCAGACTTTACATTCTCATCTAAACTTGAAAACATTTCTAGATTCCCTGTCATATGATTGCTACAGCCTGAATCTAAAAACCATACATCTTTTTTATTTGCTTGAGCAACATTACAAGCTAAAAACATTGTGCTCTTATCTGAATTCTGATTTTGACCTTCTCTTAAAAAATTTGCATTTTGTCTATTATTATCATACTGCTTCTTTCTACACTCATTCATATAATGCCCATATTTTTTTATAGTAGTGACATTGGACTTGAGATTTATCATACCTTTGATTTTGTGACTGATTCTATGTTGGGTTTTGGCTTGAGCCTTGATTGCTACCTCTTCCACTTGAGCTTGATAGACTATATCTTTCACCTCTGTAAAAGTTTCTTCCTCTTCCTCTTGATCTACCTCTGCCTCTTCTTTGACTGACTGAAGCCTGAGTTTTGAAAGCATGCTCCAGTGATGTATTTACTGACCTTTTCAGCCTGTGTTCATGAGAAATTAGAGATGCATACAACTCATCAACTGAGAACTATGAGAGATTCTTTGTCTCCTCTATAGCAACTACAACCGGTAGAAATTTTGTGGGCAAACTCCTTAAAATCTTTTCAACAACTCTGGTATCTTCTAGATTCTCTCCATGAGACCTAATTTGATTAACCACCCCAATGACTTGGGTGTAGAATGAATCTACAGATTCATTGTCCTTCATACATATTGTTTCAAAATCTCTTCTCAGCATTTGTAGCTTTGCTGTTTTAACTTTTGTCATGCCTTGATAGGCTGTTTGAAGTATGTCCCATGCTTGTTTGGACTTTGTTGCTGCTGAAATCCTTGGAAAAATGCTCTCATGTACAGCTTGAAACAGATAAAATAAAGCCTTTGAGTCTTTCTTCCTTGTGTCTTTTAATAAGTCTTTCTCTGCTTGTGTTAAAGCATTGTATGCTATTGCATCTGTTGGCTCTGGAAATCTATTCTCTACTAAATCCCATATATCTTGTGAGCTAAATAGTGCTTTCATGGTAATTGACCAACACTCATAATTCTTCCCATTAAACTGTGGAATTTGTGGGTTTGTCAAGCTTGTGCTTGCTGCCATTTTTTAAATTTACCTAGATAATCTTCTTTGATAAAATTGGCTCTGATAATCGACCTTGCTCTGATACCACGTGAAGGCCAAAGGCAAAGGAATTCACACAGTAAAAATTAAAACTTAAAAAAAAAAAAAAAATTCATCAACACAGAGCTGCTGCTCGTAATTTTCTATTTTTTCATATTCACATTTCTCTGTCAAAAATAATTACATATACAAAAATATATATAGGTAAAAATCACGTGAATATATTTTTCCACGGATGAGGAGGCCCGACAAAAATTTATTACAAAGATACCTAACTAACTTTTTCCCGTCAACACGCATTTAAAAAAAAAA
Organism: Sequoia sempervirens; assembly: GCA_007258455.2. Taxonomy (NCBI): domain Eukaryota; kingdom Viridiplantae; phylum Streptophyta; class Pinopsida; order Cupressales; family Cupressaceae; genus Sequoia; species Sequoia sempervirens. The sequence goes on from VDFB02024194.1 coordinate 11,111, forward strand.
CGTCATTTACATCAATATAAAACTTAAATATTAAATTTTTCGTACTCCCAAATTTTCTGGCGGTTGTGGCAAGGAGAAGGTTCCCCGCGGTATTGCAATGGGTAAAACCCATATTGCGATATCACGGGCAGCTGTTAGTTGACGGCGTGGTAAACAGCGGTAAACAGCTGGCGGTTAAAATAAAACAAAATATTATGGAAGTCTCCGTGATGGCTAAATTCTTTATTGCGATATTTTGGGCAGCGGCTGGTGGAGACGGCTACAGTTAGGGTTTAAATTCCAACAATTGTAACCTGGCCTTCTTTTCCTAGATTAAAGAATAGTTGAAAAGATTATACTTCAAGATTGAGCATTTTGAGGAGATAGATATCATAATGGAGAAAGAGTATGTTCTAATGGAACAGATAAAGGAGCTTCTAAGAGATAATAGATTTCCACAATCTATGAAGATTATTGTTGATTGTTTCTGGATTAGATTGTGTTTATATTTTTTGCATCAACGTTTTGGATCACCCTCCGTGATCCATTTTACTCCTTATGCTCTGTGATATCCTGATGATGGATCACAGAGTGTGATCTGGAATGTTGATGTAAAAAATATAAACACAATCTAATCCAGAAGCAATCAAAAATAAATTTCTACTTACTAAATGGATGCATGTCATACGGGAAGATTGAATTCAATTTTCAAGAGGTTATAACAAGATGAAACCTAGGTAAATCTAGGAATTTTGCAACAGACCTTGGTATTTGTTCTCTCTGCACCTGAAAAAATAAGGATCTGATAACCAAGGTAGATTGCATAATATTTATGTACCACTAGTATTTAAGTTGCTTTGAGGAGTAATCGAGGTGCTTATGTTGATTAAAGGCATCAATTCATAAACTTGCATTCGCTCATGTTTGTCACTCAAGGCATCAAAGTCCATAGCATCACATTGTGTGGAAACCCATATTTTTCTCGAAGTTCTTTTATGTATAATTTTATTTATGTTACATTATGTAGAGTGACTTTGTTCGTCAGCTCCTTTCCTGCAATCAAACTTGTATTCTGGGTTTCGTGTCCTTGTAGATCATAATTAATCTGCAATTTATATGATTATGCAGTTTCAAGGTACTTGTGAACACCATCTGAGTGCCACTTAAAAAAGTTTAAAACACTAATTATGCACCATCAAGACTCCAGTGCCTTCTCTCAAACTATTAAGTATGCATTCCTTATAATCCTAGTTCGTTCATCCTCAAGACCCTAGTGCCACCACTAACTTATCTTTTACTCCTGTGTATCAGCGCTGTTGATCACAGCCTTTATGGCTCGATGTGGATGTATCTTTTGCAGTAATATATTAGACTTGCTATTAAGTATTTGTTGTGACCTGATGTTACTTGTTATGGGTAAGATGAACAATTCTTGCTCGAAGTATACGTATCTTTGCAGTAATATATATAGTAGATGTATATATATTAAGTGATTTTTTTGATGTTGGGTCATCCGGTAATGTTGGCCATGGCGATGGTGTTCGATTTAACGAGGCAAAACTTTGATTTTACCTGTGGCTTAACATATAACTTATCTATATTGTTTTAGTACACAATTCTGCTTTATCTGGAATAGGCAAGAGACAGAAGGCGTGTCCTGAAAAGTTAATCGCTTCCAACAGTTGTATAAGTGTTTAGAATGACGTAAAAAGTTCTGAAGAATAGGAAAGAGACGCATTTTAGTTCTTTTGCTTTTTTTTGGCTAGGGGAAGTTGGTCTTTGGGGGCCATACCCATATATTAAATTGGAAAATCTCTAAGAGGCTATTGCATGAATGGAGGACTTGTAACCAAAATGTGTGAGTATGAACATTAACAAAAATCTTAAAAGCAAAGTTCATTTATAAATTCAGCAGTCTATGGTTGTTACGCCATTACATTTTCAATATATAGTAACCTATAAATTATCCTATTATATGAATATAAATAATCCTTGCATATCTATATTTGTAGCAGTATATGTTATCTACCCTTGTCGCCTTGAATCATCACCGCCAACCTCATTGTAACACCCCGCCACACAACCCCAAACGAAACTAATACATTTAACAATTATGGCACAAATTTTTTTTTTAAGTAACAAATATGCAACATGATATCAACATTCAACACTTGAAATGAACTTTACATGATCAACATACAACAAATCCCTTGGGGTTACATGACTGCATTACTTTTTGTATCAACATATTTACACCACATGAAAGATAAATAACATGATCATGGACATTACGTTAATATCATGAAGTTATAGTGCTAAGGATTACATCATTACAATAGTACTTCCCAACATGTACAGAAAAAAGTACAATAACAGAGAATATACAATGATATGCGAGAGTACAAATTAGGAAGACTAGATCAGTGTTGGAATATCTCTAGTGTTACAGTAGTTGGCTTCAACTCTGCACAACTTGATCAACGGTTGGAGACCCAATGGGGTGCATACCACATTCCACTTGACCACATGGACCCAAAGGCCCACCCCTCGTGCTAGGAGAAAACAAGAAAGACCCCCAACGAAAGCTATCAAACGAAACAAGGAATTCACAACTTTACAACAAGAACAACAATAACATAAAGTAGCCTCCAACATAAGAAATAACCATCACAAGATGTAACCAATCATAAGAAATAACCTTGACAGAAGACATCATAACCAAGCATCAACATGCACATGTCAACATCTGCTTCCAGAGGCTCAAAAACAACTAGAGGGGAATAGCATACAAGGTTGTTAAAGGGTGGAGTGTCATCACATGGTTTTCTATAGGCTACCCTAGCGTAACCTTCCTAGGCTACCGGACCCCATCCTGGGTTACCCTAGCTACCTCTACCGACCGTCGGACCCCCATAAAAACTATGTGGAACCAACATACCTTTCATGAAGACAAGGCAGTTGGTCTTTCCATTCCAGGCCTTTCCACTCATCCCAAGCCTAAACAAGCACTTTGGCCCATGAGTGAGGCTACATTATCTGAATTAATGTGAGATACTACCCAACCCCCTAGTTAATTAATTATGTTATCACTTGATTAAACTCCCAAGGGTTACCCTGAACCAACTACTTTGGGCATCAAACCCCCATTGAGAGCCACTCCCCCAACTAACAACAATAACTCAAAATCACAACAAGCAAGCCAACTTGCACAATAGCCATATCCAACCAAAATAATCGCACCATCCAACCAAAATAATTGCACCAAGTGAGGCATGCACTATCTCACACTAGAAATTCAAAATAGCAAAACCACATTCAATGTGCTAGGCTCAAAAACACATCAACACTATCTGAGTGTAATAGTCAACCATCTTCAAAATCATAATACCACCCATCATCAAGTGAAACAACATAAAAAATCAAATAATCACATCTGGTTTGATATGGGTTACCCAAGGCAATCCTCCTAGGTCGTCGGACCCCCATACTAACCCTTGCAAGCAGAAACCAAATCCCCCCAGGCCTCTGGAAGACTCTCAAAATAATACACAAGGGTTCCCCCATCAGGAAATGTTAACAATAACAAGATATCAAGATCAATTTTCAATCCACAATAGTCAGGTCGACAAGTATAAAGTAGTGAGTGGCAACATCCCAACGAAATCTTTAGACTCATCTAAAGCTAACATAATCAATTTTGATACAAAATTAGTCGGGAATCCAAGGGAGACCTCTATTTTCTCCCCTCAAGATACCCAACCATTGATAACTCACTCAAACAAATAATCCAACTAATAAACAACTTAAATGAAAACAATACCACAAAACAAACCATCAACTGATACACCAACTCAATATGGAAATTAACCCACACCAATAATGGAATCAATCATTATGACAAACACAAGTGTACCAAATATCTACCCTTATAGAGGACTTACAAATCATCAATTAAATGAGAATAAGAGAGTTTGACATTCAAACAATGGACACGGAAACCAAGTCATGCAAAACTTCACTTTTCATTATTTCTAATTAAACTATTCCACTTGTAACTATCCAAATTAAGAATAAACCAGTTCATCAATAATTACACAAATCACAAAGAAATCTCCCCTATTTATTTTATTAACTTACTCAATAACATTTCCCGCTTAATTATAACCTAATTACTTATTTAACTTCTAAATATTGAAATCCATCACCTTAAAAGACATCCCAATTTAATTAAGTCACTTAGATTACTTTCCTAACTCTCAATCATTTATTTTGGTTTATCGAATCACTGATCTCCTCACCTAGAACTCTTAACACAACGCACACTAAATTCTATTCTAATAATATCCTTCATTACTAAAATGTAATTAACTATTACCTTAAATTTTATTAATCTCCGCCTTAGTTTCCAATATAAATATGCCACAGTTCCTTATAATTACATAATTAAGATTACTTTAAAACTTTAGTTCTATCTTAGTACAATCCTCTAGTTCATTTATTCAAATTAACCACATAACCCATTTCATATAACTATCATATTTGATTTGTTTCTGTAGACTTAAATTTTCTTTATCTATAGTCGTACTAATTACACATGTATATGTATTTGAAAGCGAATACATTTATTTACATACATTAATTTACACACACACACACACATATATAATATTAATTATCGATGAACACGATTGACTTTTAAGTATGATTTAACATTTATTAATAATCTCTTTCAACTTTATTTAATTTCATTTCTTTATTAACTAAATAATTTAATAACTAATAAATATCATTATTTAAGAAACTATCTTCTCATAAATATTTAAAACTATAAATATTCACTTTAAGAAAATCTAAAAACAATAAGATATTACCTAATTTTTTTTCTTTAACATGTACAGGTTTTCTAAGGAAATTTTCCAATTTATTCCCAAGCCTTTTGGTTTAAAAAGATAAACATGTAGCTCTACGTTTCCATAGGCAAAAAGTAGTTTTTCCTTTGTATTAGAATCATGTAATAATATTCATTAATAAAAACAACTACACTAAAACATTTTTATAAACAAACTTTTTTAAAAAAAAATTAACATTTAAATTGCAAGATGAATTATTTACAAGAAGCAATATACTTTAACTTTATGCATTTAATATCCTTACTACCACCATTACAAATGTATACACAATATGTTTGATTGTAATTAAATATAAGTATGTGTATATGTTGTGTTTGTCTAAATATATAAATTAAAGTTTTCTAAAATAAACATACATATAATAAATTTATATTTTTCAACAAATCATGCAGCGATATTGAGGAAGGTGTTTTTCCCAAAATATCATCTGGTTTTCTTGAAACTTGGACAACTTGTTCATTTAACCTAACTCTAAAATCCCATTAAATTTCATAGGAACCCAGAACGTAGATTTAGAGATATGGCTTGATCTTCAGGCCTATGTAACCACATTCAATTTTTACACTAAAACAATTGTATTTATACACTTCATGATAAATAAACACATTTACACACAGACACCCACTTACATAAATAGATTTAATTGAGAACAATCAACAAAGATCTAACTATACATTTTATACAAACCGATTTCTTTTAATTAAAAATAAACGTGAAATACAAATATATAAAAATATAATTATATTTGCAAAGGTTGTTGTATTAATACTATAATATATTTTAACTTCTTGTTATATATATATATATATATATATATATTTATTTATTTATTTATTTATTTATTTATTTATTTAATATCCTGCGAAAAACTAAATAGAGTTAAATAAAATATGGCACTCAAACATTATCCAACATCAATGAATTTTAATAACTAAATAATAAACAACATCTCTATTCAATTCATTAATTTAATCAAAATATGATTAAAACCGCAAACAATGTTAAATTAGCTAAAACTTTAAATAACAATAATTTAATATTCTAAAACAACAATTAAAATGTTAAAACCATGATAATATAACAATTAAAATAAGCAACACAAACAAAATGATACCAAACAAAATCTATGAGCACCATGAAAGAGCCAACCAATACCAGACCGCCAAGTAAAGTAGAAAATCAATATCACAAACGATACCAACAAACCATCCCAACCAATAGGGTGGTTCACAGAGGGGCATTACACTCATTGTTTGAGGAATCCACATCCACAACAAATGCCCAATTGACCCCATCAGATGACATGATTCTTGTAGCAAATTTTAGAAAGGCTGCCCCATTTTCCCTTGTTTTTACACAGGCCATTATTGAAACCATGAGCAAAAATCACAAAAGGAACCCATGGTAATGCAATAGAGGTGTGTAAAGTGGGCCACAACCCATTACAAGTTGGAAAACCTAACCAAGGAACACAATCAATTCTAGAACAATGATGAGGCCCATAAGCTAGTGAGGCTTGATCAAAGCCATTTACACCAACCTCGTAACGTCTATAGACTCTAACAAACATTGAGGCTATTGTCGGTATTGACACGTTATTTTTGTGTAGTAGATAGGAACAGATCATTGAACATCATTCGGATCGCATGGACTATAATCACCGCTTATGCTTTGAAATTTTTCTTTAGTTGCAGCTAAAAAATCTCTCATGTGAAGGAGATTTGCTGCTTCTCGGCATATAATCTCATTGTGGTATCCATTGTGCCCCAGCTTTGAGGCATTTTCTCTCTCCATTTTAAATATGGAGAATAACAAAGAAATAATTTCATATCGGACGTAAGAATGAGATTAAAATTCTAGGAAGAATTTAAATAGTTTCGTAGAAATTTCCACCTTTCTTTATAAACAACTGCAAAGTCTCAAGGAATTTCCTATACAATTCGTTATATATTTTAGTAAAAGTAAGAATCACACCGTCAATTATGGTCCCAAGGAATTTCCATACACACTTGAATAGACACACTAGCCATGCATGTGTTTATTACCTATAACACATATTAATAACATTATAATTCTTATTCAATTACCTATACTCACAAAGGTTCTAAAATATCTATGATGGATGCTTATCAATGTTATCATATAAATATTTAAATATTTCCTAATAATTTTTAAAGGTTCTTATAGGCTTGCCATTTTATGATGGATATTTATTACTTGATTAATATCTCTCTGAGCTGAAATCCTTTCTCAATACATGTTATCACACGACAATTATTCTGATGGAATAGAGATTGTACTGTATAATGAACTTCAAAAATTATACTGATTTTAGTTTTTTTATCACAATTGTGGACTCTTCAGGTAGCTTATATGCAACTACTTTACAGGAATTAGTGAAGATTCAAAAGGAGATTTGCATTTTAGCCCAAAAGTTTTTCCTGTTACACACTTGGAAATGCGAGCTGCTATTGTAACAGCTTTGGGAGCAGCAGGAGCACGTGCAAAACTTCTAGCAGATCAAGAAGAAAGAGATATTGAACATCTGATGTCAATTGTAATCGAAAATTAGGTAGTCGACTCTTCTCAACTGACTCTGGAGCTTAAGTTGATTTTTTTAGAGTGGATAGTAACCTGGCTTTTTTTCCTGGATTAAATAACAGTTGAAAAATTATACTTCAAGATTAAGCATTTCGAGGAGATAGAAACCGTAATGGAGAAAGAGTATGCTCTAATGGAACAAATAAAGGAGCTTCTACTTGCAGAGTGGATGCATGTCATATAGGAGACGGCATCAGGAAAATTCACCATCAGTAATTTATTGCTAGCAATTTACCGTTAACAATTTACCGCCAAGACAAATTCACCTCATAGAAAATTCACCGTCATGAATTGCTGGTGGTGAATTTTCCATGAGGTGAATTTTTCATGGCAGTGAATTTTCCTGCAGTGAATTGTTGATGGTGAATTTTCCCACGGTGAATTGCTGATGGTGAATTTTCCTAAAACCATAAGAAACATTGAATTCAATTTTCAGAAAGTTGTAACAAGATGAAACCTAGATAAATCTAGAAGTTTTGCTACAGACCTTTGTATTTGTTCACACTGCAGCTGAAAAAGTAAGGATTTGATAACCAAGGTAGATTGTATAATATTTGTGTACCACTAGTCTTTAAGTTGCTTTGAAGAGTAATCGATATTGTCTATTTTTATTTTCACACCCCAAATCATGATTCTTTCAATCCATACCCATGCAGGTGCTTATGTTGACTAAAGTCATCAATTCATACACTTGCATTTGCTTAGGTTTGCAATCAAGGCATCAAAGTCCATAGCATCACATTGTATAGAAACCCATATTTTTCTCGAAGTTCTTTTATGTATAATTTTATTTATGTTACATTATGTGGAGTGACTTTGTTCTTCAGCTCCTTTCCTGTAATCAAAATTTTGTTCTGGGTTTTGCGTTCTTGTGGATCATAACTAATCTACAGTTTATATGATTATGTAGTTTCAAGGTACTTGTGTTACAACATCTGACTAAGTGCCACTATTCAAAAAAGGTCAGAACACTAATTATGCACCATCAAGACTCCAGTGCCTTCTCTCAAATTATTAAGTATGCATTCCTTATAATCCTAGTTCGTTCATCCACAAGACTCTAGTGCCACCACTAACTTATCTTTTACTCCTGTGTATCAGCGCTGTTGACCACAGCCTTTATGGCTCGATGTAGATGTATCTTTTGTAGTAATATATTAGACTTGCTATTAAGTATTTCTTGTCAGCTTATGTTACTTGTTATGGGTAAGATGAACAATTCTTGCTCGAAGTATACGTATCTTTTGCAGTAATATATATAGTAGATGTATATATATTAAGTTATATTTTTGATATTGGGTCATTCAGTAATGCTGGCCATGGCGATGGTGTTCAATTTAACGAGGCAAAACTTTGTTTTTACCTGTGGCTTAACATACAACTTATCTATATTGTTTTAGTACGCAATTCTGCTTTATCTGGAATAGGCAAGAGACAGAAGGTGTATCCTGAAAAGTTAACCGCTTCCAACAGTTGTATAAGTGTTTAGAATGACATAAAAAGTTATGAAGAATAGGAAAAGAGACGCATTTCTACAAGTAGCTCATCACATCCTTTCAAAATTGAACACAAAGTTTTAGTTCTTTGTGTTTTTTTTTTTGGCCGGAGGAAATTGGTCTTAGGGGCCATGCCCATATATTAAATTTGAAAATCTCTAAGAGGCTATTGCATGAATGGAGGGCTTGTAACCAAAATGTGTGAGGAGTATGAACATTAACAAAAATCTTAAAAGCAAAGTTCATTTCTAAATTCAACAGTGTATGGTTGTTACGCCATTGCATTTTCAGTAGATAGTAACCTATAAATTATCCTATTATATGAATATAAATTATCCTTGCATATCTATATTTGTAGCAGTGTATGTTATCTACCCTTGTAGCCTTTAGTCATCACTGCCACCTTCATTGTTTGAGGAATCCACATCCACAACAAATGCCCAATTGATCCCATCAGATGACATGATTCTTGTAGCAAATTTTTAGAAAGGCTCCCCATTTTTCCTTGTTTTTACACAGGCCATTATTGAAACCATGAGCAAAAAATTTTTAAAAATGACAAAAGGAACCCATGGTAATGCAATAGAGGTGTGGAAAGTGTTGGAATTACTCCCAACTGCTCCCACTAGCATTCACTTCACCATACACCATCTCTTTGCTGCAGCGATGAGAAGTCTTTTACTTCCTTCTCACGGCAATATTTTGTCTTCCCATTCTCTGTATTGGGACAGTCTTTTGGATATGTTTTAAATGCAAATATCCCTTACTTGATTTTCTATGCTGGAAAAGACATATATTAATTGCAATTTAATATTTTTGGTTGTCTCTCTTAATTGGGCATATATGTTGGCTCAGAAGTCTTTTTTGGACAGAGTATGTATCAAAAAAAACAGAGTGCATATGAATGTGTTGTTGCTGCAACAGTTTGAAGAGACAAAAAAAAAAGGGAGTTTGAATCTGTATTTTCTTTTTTGGGAAAAGAAAAAGAGCAGCAGCTCTAAGTTTATTCTATGACAGCAGTTTTGAATGTCTTTGAAATATATAAAATATGAAATTGAAACATCTTTCAAATCTGTGTGTTTATCTTTTAATTTTCTGCTCTGCTTTTCTCCTCCTCTGCCTCTTCCCTTCACCTGGTATCAAAGCTGAAGGTCAGTAGTGTTTAAGATTTTCAAAGGCTTTTCAAAGAGTTAAAAGGGTTTTTAAGGCAAGTTATTTGCAGTCAGTCATGGCAGCTCCAAGCACAAGTTTAACAAATCTACAGATCCCATAATTCAATGGGAAAAATTATGACTATTGGGCAATCACAATGGAGGCATTGTTTTGTGCTCAAGATTTATGGGAGTTTGTTGAGAATGGCTACCCAGAACCAATAGATGCAGCAGCATATAATGCATTGTCTCAAGCAGATAAAGACTTATTGAAGGAAAACAAAAAGAAGGATTCAAAAGCTCTCTTTTTCATCTTTCAAAGAGTGCATGAGAGCATTTTTCCAAAGATTCAAAGTGCAACAAAATCAAAACAAGCATGGGATATACTTCAAACATCATATCAAAGTATGGAAAAAGTTAAGACAGCTAAGTTACAAATACTAAGAAGGGATTTTGAAACAATATATATGAAGGACAATAAATCAGTAAATTCATTCTTCACCCAGATCATTGGACTAGTAAATCAAATTAGATCACATGGTGAGACACTTGAAGATAGAAGAGTGGTTGAAAAGATTCTAAGGAGTTTACCCACAAAATTTGAGACAATTGTTGTACTAGAACCATAGAGGAAACAAAGGACCTCACACAGTTTTCAGTCGATGAGTTGCATGCATCACTCATTTCTCATGAGCATAGGTTGAGCAGGTCAGCAAATTCATCTTTAAAGCATGCTTTTAAAACACGAGTTTCAATCAGCCATGGTAGAGGCAGAGGAAGATCAAGTTTTAGAGGAAGAGGAAGAAATTCATATAGAGGTGGAAGAAGCAGCCCATCAAGCTCAAGTGGAAGGTAGCAGCCAATATCCAAGTCAAAACCCATCTCAAAATCAGCCTCAAGGCCAAAGGTATGACAAATTTCAAGTCCAATGTCACTATTGCAAAAAATATGGGCATTATTTGAGTGAATGTAGAAAGAAACAATATGATTCTATACAACAAAATGCAAATTTCACAAAAGAAAACCAAAACAAAAAATTAGAACAAAACATTATGTTTTTAGCATGCAATGTTGCACAAGCAAATGAAAAAGATGTATAGTTTTTAGACTCAGGTTGCAACAATCATATGACTGGAAATTTAGAAATGTTTTCTAGTTTGGATGAGAGTGTGAAATCAGATGTAACATTGGGCAATGACAACAAAGTAGAAGTCAAAGGAAAAGGGAACATCAACATTCTAACTAAACAAGGGGAAAAGAAGTATATTTCAGATGTGTACTTTGTGCCTGGTTTAAAACACAATTTAATGAGCATTGAGCAGCTTGTTCAAAAGGATTATAGAGTATTTTTCAAAAACAAAGAATGCACAATTTTAGATAAATATCCAAGCAATCAGCTTATAGCAAAAGTCCAAATGAGCAGCAATAGGATGTTTCCCTTAAAGATAAAGCTAGATTTGAAGATAGAGTTTGTTCAAGAACACCCCTCAATGAACCCACAAGTGCATGAAAAAAAAGTTGTAGTTTATGGTGCCTAAGATTTGGACATTTAAACTTTGGAAGCTTAAATTTATTGCATAAGAAAATAATAGTGAAGGGGCTGCCTCTAATAGAAAAATCGGATAGAATATGTGAAGGTTGCATCTTGAGAAAACAATATAGAGAATCATTTCCAGCAGGGAAGTAAATTCGTACAAATAAACCATTAGAGATTGTTCATTTAGATTTGTGTGGACCAATGCAAACAACCTCCATTGGTGGAAGCTACTACTTCTTGACATTTATTGATGACTACAAAAGAAAGATATGGGTCTATTTTATAAAACATAAGAATGAAGTGTTTGATGACTTTCGTCAATTCAAATCTCTTGTTGAGAAGCAAAGTGGACATCACATCAAAGAATTGAGAATGGATAGAGGTGGTGAATACATTTCAAATGACTTCATAAAGTTTTGCAAAGACCATGGAATCCACAAGCAATTTACCATTAGATACACCCCTTAGCAAAATGGGGTAGCTGAAAGAAAAAATAGAATAATTATGGAAATGGCAAGAAGCATGTTAAAGGAAAAACATTTGTCAAATGAGTATTGGGCTGAAGTTGTAGCATGTGCAACATATATAATTAATAGATGTCACACAAAAAGGGACATCAATATGATTCTTGAAGAAGCATGGAGTGGAAGAAAACATAATATTTCACAAATGAGAGTATTTGGATATGTAGCTTATGCACATGTGTGAGATGAATTGAGAAGAAAGTTGGACACCAAGGGAGAAAAATGCATATTTGTGGGATACAATAATGAATCCAAGGCATACAAGTCATACAATCCAATCGGCAAGAAGGTTATAATCAGCAGAGATGTGCAATTTGTAGAAGATGAAGCATGGGATGGAACTTTGGATAAAACAATTAATATTGCAGCCAACCTACCACAAGAAGATAATGAAGTTTTTATACCAGCAAATACTCCATCAAATGTGACTCCTTCCACACCCATTCATGGTCAGCAAAGTAGTCAAGTGACACCATCATCAAGTATTAGAGCAACCTCACGCATTCAAACAAGCACTCCAACAAGTGGACAACAAACACCATTAGCAATAGACACTCAAAGTGCAGGACCATCAAGTCCACATTCAACAAGTTCAAGTGGCATGTCAAACCCCACACTAGCAAGCTTAAGGAGACAAAAAATCAAAAGTTTAAGAGAGATTTATGAGCAAAATGATGGTGAAAATAATGCAGGTCAGAATTCTTTTTTTGCTTTGTATTCACATGTTGAAGATCCAATTTATTTTGAAAGTGCTATTAAAGAACAAAAATGGGTGAATGCAATGGATGAAGAAATAGATGCTATTGAAAAGAATCAAACATGGGAGTTAGTGAAACTTCCACAAGAAAAAGAAGTGATAGGAGTGAAGTAAATTTACAAGACAAAATTGAATGCAAATGGTGATGTGCAAAGACACAAGGCAAGGCTTGTAGCAAAAGGTTATTCACGACAACTCGGGATAGACTACAATGAGACATTTGCACTGGTAATCCATCTAGACGCCGTGAGAACAATACTAGCCATAGTAGCTCAAAACAAGTGGGCAGTGTATCAAATGGATGTGAAATTAGCTTTTTTAAATGGCATATTAGAAAAAGAGGTCTATGTGGAGCAGCCACCTAAGTATGAGATTTTGGGTTATGAAAATAAGGTTTACAAGCTCAAAAAGGAACTCTATGGTCTTAAACAAGCTCCAAGGGCATGGTATAGTAGAATTGATTCTTACCTTTTGCAAAATAGCTTCAGTAGGTGCAACAGTGAGCCTACATTGTATATCAACATGAATGAGCAAGGTGAGATCATAATTGTATGTATATATGTTGATGACTTGATATTCACTGGTGATTTATCAATTGACATGTTCAAATCAGCTATGAAGAAAGAATTTGAGATGACTGATTTGGGTTTAATGAAGTATTTTTTTGGCATTGAAGTAAGTCAAATTGAGAAAGGTATATTCACCTCACAATCTAAGTATGCAAATGATATTTTGAAGAGGTTTAATATGATGAATTGCAAATCAGCCCCAACACCAATAGTCACAGGTTTGAAATTGAGCAAAGATGACAAAAGAGAATATGTAAATCCAACCTTGTATAAAAAACTTGTTGGCAACCTTATATACTTAACAGCCACAAGGCTGGACATAATGTTTGCAATTAGTCTCATCGCAAGATTTATGGTGTCTCCAAAAGTTTTTCATCGGAAAACAGGAAAAAAGATTTTGAAATATGTTAGTGGAACAAGGGACTATGGAATTCTTTACTCAAAAAAAAGTAATTTCAAGTTGATAGGATATAATAACAGTGATTGTGCAAGGAGTATAGATGATGGGAAAAGCACTTCCGGTTATGTTTTTCACTTTAGTACTTGTGTAGTTTCATGGACTTCAAAGAAACAACCAATAGTTACTCTTTCATCAGCTGAAACAGAGTATGTAGCAGCCACAAGTGCATCATGTCAAATAGTTTGGATGAGAAGAGTGTTGAAAGAATTGAAACAAGAACAAGAAGAGGCAACAAAGATCTATTGTGACAACAACTTAGCTATAGCATTGTCAAAAAAATCCAATTTTCCACAAGAGAAGCAAACATATAGACACAAGATATCATTTCATTAAAGAACTAATCAACAATGGAGAAATCTTTTTGGAATTTTGCAGGTCTAAAGATCAGTGTGCTGATATATTCACCAAGACATTGGAGAAAGAAATTTTTATCTATCAAAGAGATTGATTGGACATCATAGATAGCGGTAGTTGTGATTAAGGGGGAGTGTTGGAATTACTCCCAACTGCTCCCACTAGCATTAACTTCACCGTACACCATCTCTTTGCTGCAGCGATGAAAAGTCTTTTACTTCCTTCTCACGGCAACATTTTGTCTTCCCATTCTCTGTATTGGGACAGTCTTTTGGATATGTTTTAAATGCAAATATCCCTTACTTGATTTTCTATGCTGGAAAAGACATATGTTAATTGCAATTTAATATTTTTGGTTGTCTCTCTTAACTGGGCATATACGTTGGCTCAGAAATCTTTTTTGGACAGAGTATGTATCAAAAAAAGTAGAGTGCATATGAATGTGTTGTTGCTGCAACAGTTTGAAGAGACAAAAAAATTGGGGAGTTTGAATCTATATTTTCTTTCTGGGAAAAGAAAAAGATCAGCAGCTCTAAGTTTATTCTATGACAGTAGTTTTGAATGTCTTTGAAATATATAAAATATGAAATTGAAATCTCTTTTAGATCTGTGTGTTAATCTTTTTATTTTCTGCTCTGTTTTTCTCCTACTCTGCCTCTTCCCTTGACAAAGTGGGCCACAACCCATTACAAGTTGGAAAACCTAACCAAGGAACAATCAATTCTAGAACAATGATGAGGCCCATAAGCTAGTGAAGCTTGATCAAAGCCATTTACACCAACCTCATAACCTCTATAGATTCCCCCGCTTCTAAAAAGACTCCAACAAACATTGAGGCTATTGTCGATATCGCGTTATTTTTGTGTAGTAGATAGGAACAGATCATTGAACATCATTCGGATCACATGGACTATAATCAACACTTATGCTTTGAAATTTTTCTTTAGTTGCAGCTAAAAAATCTCTCATGTGAAGGAGATTTGCTGCTTCTCGGCATATAATCTCATTGTGGTATCTGTTGTGCCCCAGCTTGGAGGCATTTTCTTTCTTTGCATTTTAAATATGGAGAATAACAAAGAAATAATTTCATGTCGCACGTAAGAATGAAACTAAAATTCTAGGAAGAATTTAGAGACAGTTTTGGAGAAATTTCCATTTTCTTTATAAACAAGTGCAAAGTCAAGGAATTTCCTATACAATTAGCTATATATTTTTAGCAAAAGTAAGAATCACACCTTCAATTATGTAATACACTTACAATTAACTTTATGTTTTATTGCTCATTTTCTCATACAACCATTTCATTTTCCCCTTTGGATTTTAATTACCCAAACTCGCAAAATCAACATGTAATGTTCCCTTATTAGTTGGCTCGGCTAGCAGTGAATAAAAAGGTGTTTGTAAACACCCATGCTAATTTATATTAAAATAAATAAATGAAATAAAATATTTGAAATTTAATTATCTTATGTAGACCTCTTGGATCATCCTCAAAGGTCTTCTAAAGTTAGAAGTGTAGAGCAGTAGCCCTCGCTTTTTGTCCCACTACTACCTATAGCTTAACGATGAATCTTTACACATGTACTTAAATTGACATACATGTCCAATTCTAGGTCTTTTCTACGTTCTCTAGAGTTGTAACTTAGTAGTTTTTAGTAGTGACACCTAGGATGAAGATGCAAACATATATTGTAATTAAGATGCTCCATGATACAATAATGCATCTATCATGTGAATGCTTTTTGATGATCCTTAATCAATTAAAATGAGTTAGGGTTAATCCTTAAATACACCATCCTAGTGTGAAATTTGAAGTAATATGTGCTTGAATCATCTCATAATAAATAGTAAAGGAGAGAAACATGCACTTGATTTGGATATTTTGAATTTAAAATTTTAGAGTTCAAATCTACTTGCATAGAAGTGAGCTAAGTGAATTCTACACTTGTAGATTTAAATCAAGTAGATGCATGGTGGAGTTTATAGACCATGTCTAGACCCTAAGAATGTAGTCTGGATATAAGTTTTTTTGTTTTTTTGAATATAGGTTATTATCCAACTTTGATGCAAAAATATGCTAGCTTACATACTAGTGAATGTATAAAGGACAACTTAATCAAAGTAGACCCAAAATTATAAGGGAAAATGTGATAGGTATAAATATTTCTCCATTACAAACATAAAAAATAAATTTTCTCATAGTTATAATCAACTATTTGTATTAAAAAAAAAATCATAATAATGAAAAATAATATAACATTAAAATTGTAACGCCCCGCCACGCAACCCTAGGGGAAATTGCAATTAACTACTCAAACGCAATAATTTTTTTTTATTTAAGTACAAATAACATTCATGTTCACTACCCATTGCTGACAACCCCTAAGATTACGAGACTGAGTTTACTTAAACCCACACAAGAAACATGAATTAAAACCATAACATTTAATTACTTAACAAATTAAATACACATACATTCCATACATGATAAAATTACATCAAAGGCATAAGAGATGCCACATTTTTCCAATAACGATAATTTACAGTACGATTACAACTCTCATTCCCCAAATCAAGTAAATCCAATAAACATGGTTACAAATTACAACATCCACCTCGATAACAAATGAGGGGTAATAAATTACAATAACAACTGAAATGAATAAATCATGAGAAGTAACTGGATCCCACGAGCTCTCTAACTGGAAATCTCATCCACGTGAACAAGAAGAAAACCCAACGGATTAAGGTGCACGTTCCACCCAACCATGTGATACCCGAAGGCTCACCCCTCGTGCTAGGAGATAGCAACAAGGATTCCTAGACAAGACCATCTACCTCTAGACACAGGCTACGCATAACTAAACTAAATTAATTACAAGTACAACATCACTTAACACAATGGTTATAAAGCTTCCAGAGTTAAATAATCAATTTCATCACTGTTACAAACATATTGCTGACTTAGGAGAAGTGTCATCACAATGTCACATGGGATATCTTGGTAAGTCTTCTTAGGTCTCGACCCCCATCTCAAGATATCCTGGAAACCTCTAATGACTTACGGCCCCTCATGCAAACCAATGCGGATTCAATCATCTCTCGTAAAAATAAGATAATGATCTTGCCATTCCAGGCCTTCTCGTCTTATCCCAAGTCTATACAAGCCCTTGAGTCCATGAGCGAGGCAAAATTAATCTTGTTAAGTGTTTGATACAACCTAAACTCTAATAAGTTTATTTACATTATCACTAAATTAACTAACTTACAAAGAGTTATCTTGACACCAATTTGTGTGTCGGCCCTCATTGCAAGCCACTCCTCTAAGACAACACGTGGAATAGCTCAACACCCAAGGGTACACAAGTGCGACCTAAGGAGAATGACTCCCTATCCACGACATAAAGTCCACACATCTTGTTCATGATAACTGGGTATCTAACTGGATCCAACAAGATGCACTATCCAAGGCAAAACAAAGGTTGACTAATGTCTTACGACATCCCCCGATATCAAAAGAAAACCCAATCTGGAAGACTTACATAACATAAAACTCAATTTTCCCAACATCACGAAAGATGGAGATTTCATAACGGAAGGATAAAATAAGCAAATCATTATCCTACTTTAGGATTTCCTAAATCCAAACAAGGCGATAACATATTGCGTGTAATCAAATAAGACTAATTAACATTATTTGCACTACTCAAAAGTAATTAAAATTATATTGACAACGTTAAGGAACTTAAGCTAAGAATTTAATTTTGTTTTCTCCAATTACACACAATAATAAAAATCAGCTTTTTAAATAAAATAATTTGCTATAAAGTCAATTTTATTTCAATCTATGATAATAGAATAATCATTTTAAAATTCATATTTTAAATATTTAAATATCATTTAAATATATGCCCAAAAAAAAATATCATTTGATATTCTAACTAATTAAAAATAATACCCTATTATATAAAATATATATAATATGCATATATTTTATATATATATATATATATATATATATATATATATATATATATATATATATAATATATATATTTAAATAATAATAATAATAAAATATTTATTTAAATTATAATATATTATATATATAATATATACATATTATATATATAATATATATATATATATATTATATAATATATATAATATAAAATAATATTAATAAAATAATAAAAAAAAAATTAAAAGAATTTTTTTTTTAAATGATGACTTTATTCCTTGGCCCCACGGGCCCCCATAGGAAGAGGGGATGCAGCCACAGGCTCGAGGCCAGCACTACCTATGGCAGCGCTTCCCCCACACTTAGTGTGGGCAGCACTCAGCAATGCCCCTCCAATGGGGCGTGGCTGTGCAACCATGGCTGCGACCTCCCCATAAATAAATTTTTATTTATTTATTTTTTATATTTTATTTTCAATAAAAAAAACATAACAACCCCCTATTTTCTGGGGATTTTTCTCAAAAAATTTGACAGTAAAAAAAAATTTTGAAACAATTTTTTTTCTAGAATGCACAAAAAACATATTTATAAAATATATATGTATATATATATTAACAGAGTATATATATATATATACCCTAAAATATCAAGCTTATTCCAATTCCATCTTTCAATTTTCTATTGTTTGAATCTTTCCTCAATTTCTATTTTGGAGATAAGTTTGATTCTTTTTAAAATTTCTAAAACCAAGATTGAATCCACCCAATTTCTTTCAAATTTCTCTCCAAAATTGAAATTTTTAAATCCAAAATCCAAATTGAATGACTTCCCCAATTTAGTCAATATACCCTAAAATATTTTTTTTAATTTCTAAAATTTCAAATGAATTTAAAATGCTTTTAAATATTTTCATTTCCAAAAAGAATTTAACTTTAAAAATCTTCTTTTCAAAAACTTTAACACTTTTTTTAAAATTTTCATTTCAAAAAAATAAAATTTAACACTTATAATTTCCAAATGAACAATTTGACTTAATCCCACACAATTAATTTAAATAATCAATAAAATAAATATAATCCAAGATTAGATTATTTTATTAATTAAATTAAATTAATTAATAATTTAAGTAACATTTCTAACATTACAACTAGATTTATTTAATAAACAACCTAAGTACAAAAGCCATTCATTTCCTTTTTTTTTCAACTTGAAATTAAATAAATCAAGAAGAGATGAACAACAAATAAGCAACTTAACCCGACTAAAACCCAACGACACACTATGACTAAGGTGATGACTTGGCATCGAAAACCTAGCTACTATCTCCCAATCGAATACCATTGGCCAATGGACACGCTCAAACCTATGAAATTAGGTGGAGTCGATGTCTTGTACCTGTCAACCTGCAAACAAATAGTATATCAAACATGCATATAAATATGATATAATAAACACACCATGAAGAGGAAATCTCAGAATCGTAGGGTGCTCGCAAGCGAGTGATACAATCCCATCCCCTTCACCAATACAAACTTACTAACTAACGAGTCTAACATCAATAATATAATCAAAAGCATAAAGCATCATTAATTAAATATCTACTAGGCTAACTCAAAGCATACCATAATGATAACATCAAAGTAAAATACCATCACATCAAAATATAGCATTCGCATCACTTAACAATTTGTGATCAAATAGAACCAAGTACCATAGTCAAAGTAATAGCATAACAAAGAAAACACTATACGATCAAAAGAGCCAAAATGGAGGGGTGCTACAAAAATAATATTCATTTAAAACTTACAAACTCATAACATTATTATTTACTTTTGATTAAGTAGAAAGGGGTTGCAAAGGTCCACACTCAATTCAAACCATAAAAAATTTAGTAAAACATAGATCTATAAGATAGAAAATTTGCATAGTCTCATAAATAATAGAAACAATGAAAATATAAACACAAAAAACAAAGAAATAAGGAAAAGTAATTGATACCTTGCAAAAAATTGAGGCCCTTGAGGATACTAATAACCTCTACCTTATCAATCATTAATTTCATATACACTAAAAGGGGGTTAGTATCCATTTTTCAATTGGAATTTGAGATTGACCATAATAGCTTTACCTTTATGGTTTCAAGGGGATGACTTAATTTGATTCTTGTTCTTATCTAGTTTTCAGTGGAAAAAACATCATTTTGTTGGAGAGATACTCATAACCTATTTGTTAAAAGATATAATTAAGAGATGTGACATTGCTATCTAATAATATCGATCATGTTAGATTCCAACTTCTCAATTCTATCTTTAAAATGCCCTTGTGAAGATTTTATCTCAAAGAGCATCTCGTGGAGAGGGTGGAAGGAAACACACATCTCAGTGTTGAAACCACCTCCCAAGCAGTTAGAGGATGAGATAGAAGGATATTTTTTTGTAATATAGATGGGTGAGGATGGGAAATTCCTTTTTTTCTTCAAGAAATTCCTAAGATATAGATGGGTATTAATATGACCAACAACAAGGTCTATACCTATAATTTGTTGGAGGCTTGTCATTAGTGTTGTCATTGATGTCAACCTCTAGTGTAGGTATAATGAGTAGGTGTTTGTGGATGTCAGCCTCTAGTGCGGTTGAGATGTTGTGAAGGTATTACAGATGTTATGGTTATGTTGAAATTTTTTTTATAGTGCTTGGTTTCCAAATGATTTTGAGAAAATTTGAATAAAAGAGTGTACAATGTGACAGAGGTGTTATGTACTGTGCTCCACATTTCTTTAGTAGTAGTGAATTTATGCTTGTGCAGTTTGGTTATGATGATCAAAGGTGTTCAAAGGTGCTATATCTAGAGTTTTAGGTTCTAGATTGTGTGATAGAAGAAGTTATGTTCACCAATGTGTGGACTGTGAAGTAGGTTGTCTAGGAGAAATGGAATTGCTTTGTATTTCTCTGCATTGAGGTTTCTTTCCTTGTAGATTTTGGAATGTGCTAATAATTTATGTATCTATCTTCCCTTGGAGTGGTTTGTGTTTGGTTTCTCTGCAAGGTTGGATTCATGAGTTAGTGTGCATGGCAGTTTGATTGGTTACATAGGATGGTTGTGTTCTTTAGTTGTACATGGTTGCGACAGTGTTGTTGGATAATATGTTGATGATGGAATATCCTAGTATGTTGTTTGATGTTGTTATGTGGCCTACAAGTTGTTTCTAGACTTAATGAAGCTTGAGCATGATTGCTTAAGTGCGTTAATATAGGTTTGGCCAACTTGGCATGTTAGCACTAATTACGGATGTGCTTCGTTGATTGTGGAAGCATGGTGTAGCATGTCGGTGTAGATTTGGGTCCTAGTTAACCCATAGTTTGGTTCGCCTTCACTTCTTTCCATCGCGAAAGTGTTTGGTGCTGACCTATTTGATGTTTGCACACTTTAGGTGCATACATTTCATTGTAGTTAACTTGAAGATGTTCTTCAAGTTGTGAATGGTATAAATGCAAGGTAGTTTATTGGAGGTGTGGTGTGTTGTGGTGCAAAATGTGATCAAGTGTTGTGATCTGAGTGCGAGCTTTAACGATTAAGTCTACCGAAAGCAATGAAAAGGTGTTTACATTTTCAGTGTACCTGAAGTTATTGGAGGCAATGAGCTAAAGGTTTCAGATGGTTTAGAGTTGATGTGGTGGATCTTCCTGTTGCTCTAAGATAGAGTTCTCTTTGTAACAATATTCTTCTTTCTTCTTTCTAATTCGGTAGTGAGCCTTTCTTGAACTTTTCTTCTAGACAATGAGTCATTTGGACAGTGAGCCCTCTGGTAGTGAACCTATTGTTGGTGTTTCTATTTATTTATATTGTGAGTTAATCCTCATCATGGTTTTTCCCTTATTGAGTTTTCCACATAAATCTAGTGTTCTATTATGCATGGTGTTTGATGTGTTATTATTTCATTTATTTACATACATGTTAATTTTGATTAAGGGTTTGAAGGCTAATAAGGATTTGAACATTAATGAGGGTTTTGATGTTTTAATGTACAACTAATTCACCTCCCCACCTCTTAGTTGTCTTGTGTGTCTAACATAATTGACCCCTAGGAATGAACATTATGATTGAAAATGTGGTTATCTAGGGTGGGGGTGTCGCTAGCTTAAGCTTGTGGGTTCTCATATTGAATAGGAATCATAATCTTGATTTTTTTGGCTTTGGGCTTTCAAGGTCAATCTAAAACACATGTAGAGGGGTAAACCCACAAAAGTGGTTTACAATTTGAGTGACGAATGAAAAGTGACAAAAAATGACCCCATACAAAAAAAATTGGTTTTTGGGGTTCGAATGAACCCTTTGGTTCGAGCGAACCAAAAAAGGGTTCAAATGAACCCTGGTTCATGCAAACCAGTTAAATGCATGGTGGACCCCATGCTGCCAAAAAAAAAATGAAAACCCCATTTTGAAAGGGGGTTCGATGAACCCTGGTTCGAGAAAACCCCCCTTTTTCCACCTCCCTACTCTCTGGAAAAAAAACTAGAAGTTTTTCCCTTCAAAGCTTGAGTTGAAGATGAAAATGGAGGAGACTTCATGAACCCAACAGGAATCAAGTAGTCCTCGGAATGAGCTATCCAATGACTATAATTTTAATATGTTTTGGTTTTATTGTCTATTTGTTTTTTTAGTTTTATTAAACATAGGTTTTTCACCAAAAAAGAAAATCTATGTTTTGCACATGTGGAAAAATAGAATATTATCAAAAAAAATGAAAAATATGAGTGCACCAAATATTGAAGTCCTCGATCCAACAAAAAAAAAAGAATTTCGATACATACAAAAAAAATTACGCGTTATACGGTCCGCCTATGTTTGAATTGTAATTGGTTTGACTTCAAAACTTGATTAAGGAAAAAATATTCAATAAAACACTATCTAACCAAGTGTAAGCACTAGATATCAGAGTTGCAAATATAAATTCGAAATAATTAGAATTTTATCCTTCATGGAAAAAAAGTTATGCATTATACGTTGAGCATCACTCCTTAAAAATGTTGTTTTTTGAAAAAACTAGTTTTCAAGGGAGATGGAAAAAGAGGTGCAATCTGATTCCCAAACTTTCAAAAAAAAATATTTAGAATCTACATACAAAATTTCATGAAACTCTAGTTTGCATCATCTTCAAATTCCTCACAGTTTAGCCAATATAGGTGCCCAAAAGTGAAGATTTAGTTAGAAAAAAATATTTCAATGTCCAATTTGGCCAAAAATTGTAAACCACTATTGTGGGATCACCCAGAGAAGGGGGAAAATATTTATCTAAGTTAAATATTCCTCAAAATAAGAAGGGTTTGATGAGCTTTCGTTAGAGTGGGAGGAATCCATGAACATGGAAACAAGTGCATGGATTTGCTAGTAGAACAAAGGGAGTGGCAAGGAACAACTAGGGCTTGGGTTTTTTAAGTTTGAAGGGTGGAAATTTCTAGACCAAACTCAAAGTTGCCAACAATAGAGGAAATAATAAGGGGTTTCCTTCAAGTAGTGATTCACACCTCCTAAATATCTTAGTGGGGGAGAGATAAATCCTCCATTAAAGTTAGAAGATTGGACACAATTACTATGGGGTAGGAGAGTTGCATAGTTGGAAAGATTATAGTTAGCAAATTAGGCCTTGATGGATGAATATTTCAACCTTGTTAAGGAGAACTTCCATCCCCAACTATTTGAGGGAGTTGATGATGAAACATGGGTAAAGATAACAAGTAGACCATGCCTTACATGATTTAAAAGAGGGAAATGGTAGGAGAAAATATAACCACACCTAACGTCAAGGGTGAAGTATGTTAGGAGATATATACTCACATCATCTAAAGGTTTAGGTTTATGTTTATTGAAGCAATAAAGTAGGGAGAAGAATAAGAAATACTATACGCCAAAATGAGTTCCTTCCTTGTGTGACAATAAACACATGTTATTAATATAACCATTTGAGCTGAAAAATTATAACCTCACAGAAAAACTAGTTCAAAATCATTCAAGGAGGCATAAAGGAAATTATTGAATTCATCATATAAATGAATTATGATATGACATTAGCTAAGCACTTATTAAAAACCCATATTCCTATTTTTAGGTGTAAGGTATTCATACAGTGGTTTTGGGCATCATTGTTAATCAATTTTTTTACATTATTAGGAAGATCATAGTAGAGTTTCCAGACCCTCCATTGTAATATCCCCAAAAAATATTAATGCTAATATTCCTTAAATCGCTTGTAATTACGTATTTAAAGTGATATTCTATGACACCACTATAATATCCTTAACAAATATTAATCAAAATATTCCTTAAATCCCCTACAAATGTGTATTTAAAGTGATATGCTCTAATACCACTATAATATTCTTAATAATTATTAATGCTAATATTCCTTAAATCCTCTAAAATATATATACTTAAAGTGATATGCTTTCAAACCACTATAAGTCTTGAGCCAAATATATTTAAAATATTAATTAAAATGAAAATCTAATATACTTTATCTTGGACAAATATAATTTAGGCTAAATATTTAACTAAAACCTTATAAAGCCCTAGATTATATTCATGTTTACACAACAATGATATTGACCTTGTATTATGCTTCAAAATTCACTACATTACCCTAAAATGATAAACACTAATTGATTTGGACTCAATTTTAAGAAACCAAAATATTTTCCTTACATTCATGAAAATGACACTAAACCCTAATATTGCAGGTCATGTTCACCATTAAAAATAAATTCTAGCTTTAAATATATTTTACTAGACTTAGAAAAGTATATTCAATAGCAATTTCTTTATGATATTACATAGGAATTACAGTGACCCAAATTTACAAACATAGTCAATGGTTGAAAGAACAAGATTATGGAACTTCCCCTATATAAGAAAGTCAAAAATACAACACAAAATGTCACTATCACAACAAAACAAATGAGGGAATGCAAAGCTTACTCCCATGATAACAATAAGTGTCATGTAGACTCAATAAGGCTGATATTTGCCACCATTACAATCTAATACATCTTCTAAGTGAGATTTCTCCTTTAGTCAAGAGGGGTTTTTTCCTTTGACCTCCTACAAATATGCAAGTTTTTATCAATAGATCTAGATGCTTGAACACACATGTGCTCATCAAAAGTTCCAAATTGGGGTTTCGGTCTATATTTAACAGTAATTTTTCTACTCATACTCTAAATCTTTAATACCTACATTAAGAATTTCAAATGTTGCATTAAATGTTAAGATCTCATGACTAGTATGCAATAAAGAATGCCTATACCCAACAACATTTTCCCTCAAAATGCACTTGAAATTATACCATTTGTATCTAGATGTACACAAAAAGTGTGGGGAAATACTTTTTGTGATGTACAAAAGTACTCTACAGTAATGGCAATTGATCCCATTGGATTTGAAACTCTAACTACTACATTAATGGCAAAGGATCCCATGGGATTTGAAACCCCAACTACTACATTAATAGAAAGAAAGGCCACATCTTCATTTGTAGTGATAGAGGTACATATGGATTCATGCCCCCATTGTTAAATGATTCTTCTATTCTTATGGAATATCTTTGGAATATGTACCATCCATCTAAGAATTAATGGAAATTTTATTGTGTGTGGAGGTAGGTGAGGTGAACAATGAAAAATGGGATGGATTAATAGAGTTTTCACTTGAGAGATACCCCATGATTTGTACCATTTGTTGAAGAGAAAATTTTAAGTGGAAGGTATGACAATAGGGACAAGTATAAACTTTGACAAGGTAAGGGAAAATATTGGGTTTAGAGGAAAGGGATGATAAGATGGAAAACTTGATAGCTCAATGTGAGAATGGAATGAAGTTGGGGATTTTTGTGAGGTATTCCTAGATGGATAGGTCTGGAACTTCATAGGATAAAGGAAAAATGAAGATGGGAGGAAAGTCATGTTGGGATGGGGGAGTTCAAAAATTTTGTGGGGACTAAGAAAAGGGTGGACTTAGATGGGAAAGAACTTCTAGATGAGGAACTCTAAAACTTTGATGACTACCAAAAACTTGGATATTGGGACTATCTTCAAAATCAAAGACTTTAGGAGCCTTATATATACATGGAGGAAAGATGATGAAGAACACACACAAAATTGAGCTTGGGGAGATATAGGAATTAGGAAATAGTCAATTTCTAGTTCATAATATACATTATTATAAAAGGGGGCATGACATCCATCCATTAATATTTATACCCACATTGGCCAAAGCTTTCAAAGTCTTGTTTCCTTTCTTGAATGTATACCTAATATTAACCTTTGAGAACCTTTCTATCAATTTTCTAACATCATTAAAATATGTGTACCATATTTCCAATTTCATTGAATGTTGCCAATTAGGAGGCCAATGATGAGTTTTGAGTCTCCTTCCATTGGTAAACAAGTAATACAAAGAGATACCATCAACTTTAGGCCCTGAAAAGCAGAAGCTACTCCCACTTCATTGTTTGCTTTAAAACCAATATCCCCTACATAAATAACAACTAAGTTCCCTTTATTTTTTATCATCTTTTTAGCACTGATCTTACCAAGATTGTCTTTGAATGTACTATTGAACTTTAGCTTTAGCCATCCTAGTTGAGGATAGATCTATTAAGTAGCCTTCCCAAGTTCTTGTTTAGATAAGATAATTGAGTTTAAATCCTTTCTTTGTTACCAATTTATTATCAATCTATGTTTTGTCTTTGAGAGGAGCCCACGACATTTTTATATTAGCTACCTCCCAAATTTCAACTACGTTTTTATATGATTGTTGCTCTTGTAATATTACAACATATTCCTCAATTTATATTAAAATATTTTATAGGCCAACATCATTAAGTTTTATTTATGAAATATTTGCATGAATCACAATGTAGATCGCATAATCCCTAGTAACAGTGATTCTAGTTTTTAGAAATGACTCATCTTGTTTTTTTTTTTAATGGACCAAAGCTCTCTTTTGAGGTCTTTTCTCTTTCCATTTTCCATTTGTTTTAATAAATTTTGTCAAATGATTCATAGACTATTATTCTAATACATTTCTTCACCATCATTTCCCTACCTACATTCTATAACTTAGTTCCACTTTTCTTTCCTAGAGAGTGTGTCCTCATCAATTCTTTGTCCTCTAAATTATGTACCTTCTACAGTGTTCAATCATTTTCACTTCCATACTCTTCCTTTTAGAAAAAAACTCCTAATATCAACTTCCTTTAATGATCATATGCAATCTCATCATTATAATTTATTCATGTAGACTTCCTCACATTTTCTTTGAATAAGCACTTGCTATAACCAATATCACCTTACAAAACTATATAACTTCACTATACTCATTTTTCACTACTAGATTCAAATCTAACCCTATATTTATCTCCCCATTACCTTCATAATTTTATACTTTTGTTTCTTTTATTATTTAACTAAAAAAAAAATCACCTCACTAAAAAATTGATTATCATCATTGTCAAAAACCATATCTCCACTTATTGACATAGATCTCAATATTTCATCATCTCTTTTCATTCACTTATTTTTGCTACTTTGATTCTTCTTGTCAACAATCATTTCTATCATTCCTTAATTAACTACATTTTTCATATCTTCTATCAAACACATGCCTTTCACAAATTGTTCCAAATTTTTTTAGTTACTTATCATCCTTAATATCTAGTACGTCACCAAATGAAAGTTTATTTCATCAATTGTGTCTCTATACTTATCTTTCCAATCCCTCTTGACGTTGTTGTCTATATTCTTCAAATATTCCTTCTCATTGGTGGATTCTCACAAATAGTCTTCTCATTTTCCTTCATTTTTTTAATCATTAATCATCTTTCCCAAATGTGGTTTTTATTTTCACTCTCTCCAAATTCTAGACTCTTCATCCCTTATTACAATTGATTTTTTTATTTTTTTTAATATTCTAATTATTACTTCTTAAGCTACCACATTGTCTTTTTATTTATTTTTTACCACTTTTATATCTTTCACAAGTATCCTTTTTTCATATTCTTTTTTATTTTTTCTCATCAACCACCATTGCCATCACTTCCCTTCTTACAATTCATAACCTCCATAAATATTCTATCTTTATCTACCTCATTTCTTTCTTTCCTATACATTATTGATCCTTCAAATCCAAACCCTATTATCCTCCAAACTTCTAAAATATTACTAAACTAGTCATAGGTCATACATTATTTATTCATACTTCTCAAATCCTCTTCACTTAATATTACTCATTCAACATAAATATCTTGATCTTCTCAATCATCCAATTATTTGCATACCTAAGTAGGTCCTCAATAAATTTCATTTGAAAAAATCCCTAAACTTATTTTATTCTCTTCAATACATGTTAATCTATCAATGAAATTCTTTTCCATATGAAACAATCCACATTATTTGCAACTTCATCATCTTTAATTTCATTTTTATATTCTTTAGCTTCTATATTATATCATTAGTTTAAGGTAAAATGTCTTTAACTTCTAATGTTGTATCTTTTGTTAATCATTTATATCTCTTTACAAAGCCAAACTTTGTATTAATTTCTTAAAAATTAACCAATGTTTCTTTGAATAATGTTCTTCACTTTTCAACACTACTTTTATTCAAAACTAAATTTTGTTGCTCATATTTCTTAGAATTTTATAAATTATCTTATCTATCTACTACATTCAACATCTTTCAATTCTAACTTTTCCCTTGTATTTTCTTGGTACATCTTTCCATATTAACAACCCTACTCTAGGAATCTCATTATTTCCTTTCATCCTTATATTATTATTATATCACAAAATACTTGTTTGCAAATTGCTTCAAATTTTGGTGCTCTATTTTATAATCCTTGGCATTTTTTATCCATTAATAAATTCTTCACTTTTGATGCATTATATCACTAATAAGTGATTTACCCACCTTGATCTTTCACAAAATCTTTCAAATTCTATCTCCTACATTTTTTTTTAGAGATTATTATTGGATTGCCTCACTATAAACACCCTATCTCAAGGGAAGTCCTCTTTATTTGCTTTTAATTATTTAGTATTACAAATTGTCTTCTAATTGATGATCTATTTACTTAAACTTCTCAACTATTCTTATTTAGAAATATAATTTTTACCGCCTCAAGCTTGATAATTTGTTTACATACTTCCCTATAAACTACCTCAAACTTGATTGTTGTTTACTAGCTATTTTTACAAACCACCACAATTTGGTGATCTTTTAATGATCAAGTAATGTCTCTTGTTATCTTATACCCAACACCACAATCATATACGATAAATTAGTTTTCCTCAACACTTCATGGAAGATTTTCCCACTCTAATACCATTTGATGTAGTCATGGTAGGACTACCCAACTATGTAGCCTTAACATAAACACACCATTTGTTAAGAATTGATAGAATCTCGTGATAGTGAATTGGATTCAATATATATGGTCAAAAATTAGAATTGCATCAACAATTTATATCATAATGGGCTTACAATAGTTTAAATCAAACTCTTGACTTATAATACAATGCCAACACTTTCACATTATTTGGACCACGGATATTGCATTTCATAAGCTAATATATATCCTCTTTTTCTACTTTTAGTTATTCACACACTACCCAGTCTTCAAATCTCTCCTTACCTTCTACTATCCTTTACAAATCATTTTAGACCTCCTTGTATAACATGATCCTAAACATGGCCCTCCATGGAAGCAATAAATTCTCTAAAAGTGATAATCGTTTAGCACAAGACCATAAATCTCAACACATAATATGTATACATCCTTAAGTTAATTTGGTATACTACTAAGTCTTTTAATCAAATAATATGAAATTGACACATGGAGATGTGTGCAGTGAAGTGCTAGTGATTTGGGTGAAACTATAATCTGTTATGAGCAAATAGGGTACTATACCAAAGATTATGTTCTATTGGACTTAGTGCTCAACTAATGACTATTAAAAATACTACGACTACATACCAAATGACTAGAAAATAAATCTATTGAATTGTGAAACAAAACAAATTAAAAGAAAATTATTTAGTTAATTATAAATTGCTTATATGTCTAAAATTCAACATGATAATCTAACATACACTTTTAAAAAAAACTAATTAATAAAAATATTAGATCACATCATAAAAAGTTCATATGTTTTGTACATACTGTATTGCTATTGAGGAAAATACCATAAATCAAACAAGGAATAAATAAAAGGAAATCAATAAGTAAAAAATATTCGGTTATATAACAAGAAATTCATAATTTAAGAACATATTTTATAATTTATTGAGGAAATACCACAAAATATATAAGAAACTAATATTATAAATAACATAGTTTTGAGATCAAAAGGGTCCTAGTGTTGACATGTCAACAAAGGAATAATGGGAGTGATAGAAACCCTACACGATGCCAACGAAAATTGTCTGGCTTCCTCTACTGAGGACATTGATGATGAGGGAGGTTCATATGATGGGGAGGGAAAAGGAATCACGTTGGAGTAGGTTCCTTGTGAATGCTTCATCTCCCCTATGTCAACAACAACTTTAGATGTAGCAGGTCCTTTTGTGGTTGCATGCTATGAGGATGGTTTCTCTTATGAAATAGAAAGTGAGGAGGCAAAGGATTGGTGGGGGGAGGAAAAAAATTTCCCTTCCTTGGGTGTCTTCCTTTGATTTCTCACCTTTTGAAGGGGTTGTCTCAGACGAAGAGGATGAATTTCTCATAAGTATCCTCTTGGGTGCCTATATGAAGGCTAATAATTTTGTTGAGGTGCCTCTTGGTGAGGCCATTGTTGGTGACTAGTTTTTGGGTATGAAAAAATGTTTTCTTTTCCCTTTTAAGGGGGTTTTGTCCCCCATTATAAAACTCAAGGATACAAATATGTCTTTGCCCATTTCTTCTGCTCTAGAAGAGAGGGGGTTTCTATCAAAGGTGGATAATTTTGTTGCTTTGTCTTCTCTTGTAGACATTTTGGAGGTTATTGTTTCTTCTTCTAGGGTTGTTCTTCTGTTGAGGGGTGTGGAGGAATGTAGCTCTACTTGGTGTTCAATTTTAGGCATCTCTTGTGCTATGAATTTTCCTGTGCCTATTTCATTTGCTCTGGAAGAGAGGGGAGTTTTGTCGAAGGTGGATGATTTTGTTGTTATGTCTCTCTTATTAACATACTTGATGTTGTTGTTTCTTCTCTTGGGGTTGTTGTTCTTTCCCCGAGGGGTGTGGAGGAAGGTAGTTCTACTAAGTGTTCTCTTTTGCGTGTCTCTCTTTTGGAGATGGAGGGTGCATAGATAATTATTGATGTTCTTGATTCTCTTCTTGTTGAGACATCTAATTGGCTTAGGAGCTCACTTGTTGGTATGTTTTGCGGTAATCACCCCAATATTGATCTTGTTAGAAAATGTATCCTTTAGGTTCAAAAGCTTCGTGGCAATTTTGAGGTATCTACAATGTTCAATGGTTTATTTATTTTTTCTTTTTCTTTCCAAGAAGATAGATCTAGGGTCCTTCTTGAGGAACCCTAGTTTTTGGGTTTCAATGGTCTAAGTCTTAAAAATTGGTCATCTAGTTTCAATCCTATGCTTGTGACATTCAAGTTTCCTATTTGGGTTCGCTTGCATGGACTTCCTTTGGAATTCTGGAATTAAAAAAAACATGTTTATTGCCAATTTTTTTGGGCAATATTGTGCTACTAACAAGATCACTAAATTTATGAAGAGCTTTATTTTCATGAGAGTTTGTGCTTTTGTGGAGAAAAATCAGAAGCTTCCCACTCAGATTACCTTGTCTTCAAATTTTGGTACTTGGGTGTAGTAGATTGTCTATGAAGATTCTTCGGTTATCTGTCACTCTTGTGGTGTAATCTATTGGAAAAATTTGAAGGAATTATTAATAGAGAGGATTTGTATTGTGTAAAACTAATATTAAATTGGTGAATACATATCATTATACCAATTGTTTAAATTACATCAAATTAAATTCAGATATTTTTGTCAACTTTTTAGTTGAATAAATATTATTGAAATATATGTTATAATAAAGATAAATGTTTGGAAATGGATAATTTTTCTTAAAATTAATAAAATTTGAATTTTGGAAAGTAATTTAAGATATATATTAAATAATTTAAGATTATTGCTCAAATTTTAATTTCTAAATTATGATTTTTTTTAAAATATGAAAAATTAAGAGAGTGAAATA
The DNA here is from genome assembly GCA_007258455.2 of Sequoia sempervirens. Taxonomy (NCBI): domain Eukaryota; kingdom Viridiplantae; phylum Streptophyta; class Pinopsida; order Cupressales; family Cupressaceae; genus Sequoia; species Sequoia sempervirens. Next base: position 43,657 of record VDFB02024194.1, read on the forward strand.
GGGGAAGTACACTATAAAGTGGCTCATATTTTCTTAGAAAAATATAACATGATATGAGGTGTGCTCCCTCTAGATTGTTGACGTTTTCATAGCATTTTATAAATTTCTTTAGTGGAAAGTTAGCTAACATCACTTAATGTATGCTAAAATTTTAATCAATATTTCAGTTTTTACTAATTGTCAAAGACCCATTTTGGAGCAAAAAAAAAAAAATGATACCCTTTAACTTTATTTTTAATATAATTATTTTTCAATGTGAATAGAATAGAGCATAAAATGTGAAAATATATATTTTGAAATTTTGGATGAGTGGATCAAAAATTATGTTGAAAAATAAAGCATGTGTTTTTGATAAAAAAAATAAAGACACTACTAAAACAAATTAGAGATCAAGACCTTAATATATACAGATTTCTTAGAAAACTAATGTAGATTTTAATGCCATACTAGTATTTTTTTTAATGTTATCTTTAAATATGTGAACATGATGGATAGTATGTACTTTATATTTACTTATTTTTTGTATAGTTTCTATAAAATCACATATGTGGCATCGAAATTGAATGTCCCATCAATTGGTCCCCAAAAGTATTGCTCAAAAACACTAGAAATAAATTTCACCTCAAAGAAAAAGGTATGTCATCAAGTTAAACAAGGTTTCATTAACAAAATACTAAGGGTTAAAGGCCAAATAAAAAGAGTGGATAAAATCTCCTACACTTTAAGCTCAATGTAAACCTAGGAGGGTATTCCTAGAGGTAGCTTAACAAGATGGTATGTGTTGAAAGATAATGAAAGGTATGAAAATGAAAGATGTATCTAATGTAAGTTTAATCCCCAAAGGTCATCATTGTGTTAAATTTAATCAACTACATAATGACCTCTGATGTAGCTAGTATGGGTGAAATGTAGAAAAGTGGATCCCTTAAGTTTAATGTCCAAAACCTAGGGTTAATTCCATCATTTCTAGGATTTCATTACTAGGATACAAATACATAAGGAAATTAAATTGACTTTAAACCATAAAGGTGATTCAATCAGACCTGGATCTAATCCTTTTGAGTTTTGAAAATGAATTAGAATTGAATTGTTTATGTTAATCTAATTGAACTATGTGCCCTAAATTGAAAATGCAAGATTTCAAAAATTAAAAAGTTGTAACAAAACATTTGACACTAGATCTAGATTGAGAAGGACATTGTGCACATGTGATATAAATTTCAACTAAATTTGTCAGGATGTTGGTGTTGGGGGTGCCACTATCCTTGTAGCTCTTTTTTAAATCTATTTTTCGTAGTCCTCAAGTGTTGGATCTAATATTTTGTTTCACATTTGCAAACTTGCTAAATCACTATTAGATATTTATGTAATTGAGTTTTTGTGAGTTGTCAAGGCCTAAGGTTTCAAATGCAACAATGAATCAAATGTCTTCAAATTCCTTTCAATCTTCTTCAACCTGAGATCTACACATTCACAAAGAGGGGGAGTGTTGGGCTAGTTTAGGGGCTTGCCTTAGTCAAACCCCATATAAGTGTTTCTACTTCCACAATGGCAATGCCAATGATAAAATAATAACCTGGATAGGAAGGAATGATGAAATCACAAAGTGTTGCAATTCACCACCCTTTAATGGATTCCTTAAAGGAATGAGGTCATGTACATCACTTCAAGGTCTTGAATATTTCTTTCTTGATTTCCTTGAATGCTTTGGAGACCTACAACAAGGGTTAGCCTTCACAAAAAAATGATAACATGAACACATATCAACTCACATAAGATTTGACATGATGTTAGGATCTTGAATTGCTACAATAAATATTTAATGGTTGTTCTTGACTTGTTGAATAATGCTCTTGATCATAATACTTGCTCTTAATGCTCGCTTGTTGCTAGATAGATTTGAAATGATGCAATAACTAGGTATTTATATGTTATTATTCTAATTTCCCAAAATTTAAATCCTGATGGATGACTTTAGATATTCAAATTTCAAATAATAAAATACTGACACTAATATATTTGAATTTGGAGCCAAAATAGGGGGACATATGCACCTAGGTTGCCCCTATCCCAACCCTATTTTAGGGAATCTAAAAAGTCATAAGCAAAGTATTAAATAAGAGCATTTTTTTTATGCTTGCAGATTGTTAGAAATTATTTTAAATTGGGCCACAAAATGCATAATTTAGTAAATTGGGATCTTAATTAGGTCTAATAAATCAAAGGGGGGAAAACATAGAGTGAAATTGTCAAGGGTGACAATTTACAATGCTACATTTAGCCCCCACTTTAGTGGGAGTTTGAACTTATGCTCAAACTAACACTAAAGTAGAAAAATATATGTCAAGAGGGATTTGATTGTCTAAATGTTGAAGAGATGGGATGACTAAGGATCAAGAGCGAGAGCACAAGCCCCTAGGATCCAAGATCCAACATAAGCACAAAGGAACACATGTGTATGTAATGTAGTAAGACAACATACACAAATATACATGTCAGAAAACACAAAGAATACATGATGAAAACACATGGCATGATGGAACATAAAGATGATGATAAAATGAAAACAAACACAATGTAAACATGAAGAAGACACACAAAAGAGACATAACCGAACACATAGTACTAAAATATTTGAGTTGGTAAGGAAAAGAGACCTTAGTACTAAATCATCTCAAATACCAAATGTCATCCATTGAGTGTGTTGTCTAGAAAAATGATGCTCTCACAAGGATGTAAAATCACTTATAAACACATGGCTCCACTGGCAAGCAAGTTGTGTTATGCTAGGTGGCCATGTTAAAAAGGGGCACTCAAGTTCATGACCCAACAAGCTCCATTATGTTGAATCTATGAACTATCTTACAAAAAATCACCTCAGGGGGGTGCAGCAAATCTCACCTCAAAGGGCACATAAAACTCACCTCGGGGGGTGCATAAAATTTAACGTCTCGAGAGATGAATTGATAACCATGCCTCAAGGGGCATTACAAACCATTGAAACAAGACTCGCTAGGACTTGGCGAGTCGCGAGTCAAGTCACCCTGCTAAGTCTTGGGGGCTTGGACGGACTCAATCGACCTACTGAGTCTTGGCTAGACTCGAGTTCAAGCGAGTCTCGTCAGTAGGACTCAGTAGGCAAGGTTTGAAAAAGTCCAAATTACATGAAATTTAAAGTTAAAACTTTTTTTTTTACTTAGTGTAATGAAAAATGATGTACACCATGAAGGTTTGTATGGTTTTGGAGGTCTTAATTTGGGCTTGGTGGAAGGGGCTCCACCCCTCAACCTCGGCCTATATCAGGAGCACGCCAAGGCTGCCCTGGGACCACCACGAGGGCATGGTACCCCACAAGCTGCCCTTGATTTGGGGGCGCCCCCAAACCCCTGCAAGGGGCATTGTCCCTTGACCCTGCTGGGAGCACTACCCCCAGACCCCTACAAGTGGCATTGCCCCTTGACCCCACTGGGAGCGCTACCACCAAACCCCTGCAATGGTCGTTGCTAAGGCTTGACCCCACTAGGGGGTGCTGCACCTTGACCCCGTTGGGGGTGTTGCCCCCAGACCCCTACGAGGGGCATTATCCCTCGACCCCACTAGAGGCATTGTGCCTAGACCCCCACAAAGGGCGTTGCCTCTCAACCTCATTAGGAAATTACCTTGAGACTTGATATTATGGCTACTCCATCATTTGAGACCTATCTTAGACACATTCGTAAGAAGGATGCAAGCTCCTTTGAGCCATAGACTTCTACTTATTTTTTTGAATCTTTTGATATTTCATATTTGTATGGAACATTTGATGTCATGGATTTCATATTCGATGAGTTTTGTATACATTTGACTATATATATATATATAAGTGTGTTATTTCCTTTAGCAACTTAGCTACAATTTATGTACTTTATACTTATGTGATCGATGTATACTTGTGTATGTGATCAAATTTGCTTCTATTTAATGATGTTATTTTGTCTTTAAGGTTTATTCAATAAAGGGTGCTTGAAACAAGTTTTAATCCTTAAAAATCTCTAAATTTCTAGGTTTTTTTTCATTTTTCTGAGTCTGCGCCAAGTCCGGGTGTTGAGTCTCGAGTCGAGTCACCCTAGCCAAGTCCAAGTCCCATTACTATGTTACAAACTATAGTGTAGAAAATTGTGTACCTTTACAATTACACATTATGTTTAGGTCCCTTAATTTATTGGACTTAATTAAGCTTCTAATATGCCAAATTATGCATTCCAAAGCCTTATTCTTACTGTTTTTTGAAAGGGGAACCAATATTAAACAAATGCATTCAATCATTAAATTGCCTTGGATCATGTGTGTCCTGGAGATTTTGGCCAATATTAAATAAAGATTGTCAAAGATATAGAAGACACATAATTAAGATAATATAAAAATTGTAACATATTTCTCGTTTTGAATATATGCATGTTTTTTTTGCATTTATTTACCATCCTTTTTCTCAAAATACTATAATTTACTTAATTCATGGTACTTTCATGTTAACTAATATTACAGTAACAACTAATTCACTTCCATATTAGATTTTATTTTACACTAAAATAAGAATATGACATCAATTTGTACTCAATTTGTATTTATTATTTTGAAACAATTATAATATTGTTGTGTAGATACATATTTGAAAAGAAAATTTTGAATTCATCATATTTAAAACTTTTTATATTAACATTGAATGTATTTGAAAATAATTATCTAAATTAACATATAATACCTTGGAAATATATATTTTAAATATTAAAAAACTTCATAAATTATATAATTCTTTAAAACTAAAAATGGCATTTAAAATTACTAAATAATTGATAAAAATTATTTATTACCCCAAAAAAAAATTACTAAACATAATATTGTCAAATATTCTAATCACTTTTTATGGTGAGTACACACCAGTCTTGTGTGGCAGACAAGAAAGGGGACACCTCTCTCTAGACTAAGCTTAACCAACGCACTCTAAACATTGACCGCTTAGATGGCATATGTAGAGCCCACTTAATCTTTCATTTTTCATTTTGTATTCTATTGCAATTCTCTCACTCTACAAACTACAATGGTTAAGTTTGAATTTCAATTGTGAAACTGTATTTTCCTTGCCCATGCAGATAGTTGGAGCTTCAAAAAGCGGAGGGAACATCAAAGAAAATGATCCCAACAAACATTCATTTGATTTTGTGTATAAAAATCTGAAGGTGTCTACCTAGGGTTTGAATTGATGAGGGCTTTCAATTTGACAAGTATGAGGTATTTTCCACAACGTGTCAAATTGTGATATAACTATCAGGATTCAACTGTGTAGTTTTACGAATCAAACTCATTGACCCATGTTTCATGAGTAGTGGTCTGCAAGAACCCATCTCTCGTGATAATGAATGATCCACTTAACACTCATTGACCGTCTATCATACTCGTGACTGCAACTCCTTGACCTTCTACCAAGTCAAGCCTGTTGCAGTTATCTAGTATCTCAAGTAAGGATTTTTTCCAACACATCATCAACTAATGATGACAATCCACTCTGCCCAGGGAAACAGTCGATTCAAATTTTGTAGATGTGCTCCTTTTACTTCGAGGAAACGACAAGATCAAGGATGACATCATTGGAGTTTTTGGGGTGAGTAGTCTCCCATGTTAATTTGTTCCTCATATGACATTATCAAAACCCTCGGTAAAACCTATAAATATTTGATTTAATAATATTTGTCACATACACAAGCTGATATTCTGCAGTGTAGACACTGTGGCTCTACTTATAGAGTGAACCATGGTGGATTTGGTACTGAGAGAAGAAATACAAGACTGAGCTCAGGCGGAGTTGGAGGTAGTGGTAGGGTGGGATAGAAGCATGCAAGATGAGGACATTGCAAGTATTACATACTTGCAGGCAGTGGTAAAAGAGAGTTTGTGGTTGTAAAAGACATCTCACTGAGATTTGGCCATGTCGCTTACTACAATTTCAGCCACCACAGTCCCTTACTAATAAGGGTTTGTGGGTATATCAATTGCGTAATTAGGTAAGTAGGAGGTACTTTCCACAGTGTGTCAAATTGTGATATTGCTATTAGGATTCAGCCATGTAGTTTTACGAGTCAAACTCATTGACTCATGTTTCATGAGCAGTTTTTCACAAGAACCCATCTCTCATGATATTAAATGGTCCACTTAGCACTCATTGCATTTAGGTGATGCTCACATAGGTGAAGCATGACCTTCCTAAAAGGTCCCATCCCAATACTACTCCAATTCAAACGTGCTTAACCACAGAGTTTTTCCAAGATTAAACCCACTTAGCTTGCAACCCCATTTGTAAAACCTTAAACAAATGTTGTGCCTTATGAACCATTCATTAATTTTCAAAGTTACACTCTTATTCTCAAAGGATTTTACTATGATGGGATAGTCTAGTTGCAGTTTGTTGAACAATGGAATTGTGCTACACATTCAACAAGTATAGTCGTTAACTCTATATACAAAGTGTGAGTTTCATTTGTGAACATGTTTATAAGTTTCTTTTACTACATCTAATGTTACCACTTGTTATTCGTATTTCATCAAAAATTGTTTATCAATGAATGTTTTAATTGTTTGCTAATTTTGATATTTATGTATTGCTTTTTTTTAGACTGCAGGAATCGTGTAGCCCCCTATAAATTAGTGTGTTTGGTAAACTTTTTTCACATGATTGGTGATGCTGACATGACACGCCTCTGGTATCAACGTGATGGAGGGGAGATTAGACCTCATGACCTCTTTCTTGCAACATGATGCTTTAGTCAATCAAGATAGGCCCTCCACCCCATCTATGTGTTGCTTCTAATAGATATTGAAACTTCATTTAACAATCATTAAATAATACTTTCTTTCCAAAAGGCTTAATATAATTCTCAAGGCACGTTTAAAATTGGTGCTTATCAAGAATTTATGTCACATTTCCATTTGAAAGATGGACATCAAGAATTGATAATATGTTTGGATTTAAAAATAAGATAATTTTGTATTATTGTTTGGTATAAATGAAATATAAAATTGCCATTAATTGTTAAAAAATCATTAAATAAGATGATGCTCAAATAAAGTTTTTATATAGAATTAAAAGGGGAAAAAATATAAAAGCTATTTACAATGTAAAAGAGAAAATCATTAATCATGTTATAAAAATAAATAGAAAATAATTAAGATAACCATGAAGATCATTTTGACAAAAAAATAAGGGTGAATTCTTTAAAAAATATATATATAACTTTGAAACATTTTTTTATTTAATACAAAAAACATAGAGCTATTCAATTTTGAAGGATGATGAATTGCAAAAATATTAGATAACAAAGGAAGCAAGAGGACCTACGACATGAAGGAGAATAGTGTTGAAAGTAAAGAAAACTCTAAGAAGTGGGGACATGGTAGAGGTAAAGCACATCAATTAGTGGTTAATTTTTTGGGGGGTGAATGTTCAATCACATGGTAATGTGGATAATATTCAAGAATTTAGGTCACCATTGGAGGAGCTTGGTTGTGATTTGGAAAGAGAAACCTCAAAGATGTTCAAACATAGTGCGTGTAAGAATATTGTGTCATTCTATTTTTTCTCATATAGAACCAAAAGAGAAGAAAAAACTAAAATACTTCTTACAACATAAAATAAAAAACCATAAATCATGTTATGGCAAGAAATAACAAAGAATTGAGACAATCGCATTGAAGATAATTTTGACTTTAAAAAGTAAGGATGAAATCTTTAAAAAATATATATAATTTTGAAAAAATAAAATTAATTTTCAAATGTAGAAATATTTAATTTTAGAGGATGGTGAATAATAAAATAAGTAGATTAGATAACAAAGGGAGCAAAAAGGCCTACGAAATGAAAGAGAAAGACATGGAAAGTAAAGAAAAGTCTCAGAAGGTGGTACATGGTAGAGGTAAATAAAAGCAATTGGCAAACTTTATTTTGAGAGAACATGTTCAGCCATATGGTAATGTGGATAAATTCAAGTGACTATACTAGAAGATATTAGTTGTGATTTGAAAGGAGAAACCTCAAATAATGGATTGAGAGAAGACAAGATTTTGGTTTTCAATATGAACTTAACAATTGATCATTGTATGTCTGTGGTTGTTGGTTTGAGATGGATTTTGGGTAATGGTAGAAGGATCCTTTTTTGGGATGACTGGTGGATTGGGCATGGGCCTTTGAAAGATGAACCTTGGGTGGCTCCATTCAAGGATTTTTGTGTAAGGGAATGGGGTGTTTATGTTGTTGATTATTTTTGGCAAGGCAGTTGGATTGGTCTTGATTTGGTGAATAGGGATTTGAAGCCCCTTGTGGATTTCCTATCCTTGATTCATATTACTTCGGTTGCTCATGAAAACTTTGTTATTTGGCATCTAACTGCTAATGGGAAGTTCTCAGTTTCTTCTGCTTTTTCCTTCCAGACTCAGATGGTTAGTCCTTTGTCTTTTTGGGGTTGTGCGTGGAATGGGAAGTTGTTGCCCAAAGTTGGTATTTTCTTTTGGATTTTGAGTCAAGACAAGATTCTTACCTTGAACAATCTTGTGAAGAGAGGTATGGCTTTTCTGAATAGTTGCTTTTTATGTAAAGTTGAAGCAGAGGATTGTCTCCATTTGCTGGCTAGTTGTAGTTTTACTTGGGGAGTTTGGTCTCATATTTGTAATATTTGGGACTTAGCTTGGGTTTTTCTGGCTTCTTTCTCTGACTTATGCTCTCAATGGATCTCTCCTTCTTCTAACCTGGCCCTCTCTTTATTTTGGTCTCTTATTCTGCCTCATGTTGGTTGGGGTGTTTGGAAGGAACAGAACAATAGAGTTTTCTGTTAGCAGGAATTGTCGCCTTCCAAGTTGGCTTTCAAAATTTGTGATGTTATCAGGGACAATTTTCTGTCTGAATTTTTCGATGATCCCTTCCCATAATTTGAAAGTGGTGGTATCCCCTTTTGATATGCTTGTGGGGAAAAGATGGAACCTCTCTTGTGACCTTTCCAATCATGTGAAAAAGTTGAAAGATCCCAGGGAAGGGGTTAGGTGGAAGGCTCCAACTACTAGGTGGTTGAAAATCAATTTTGATGGAGCATCTAGGGGAAATTTGAGGCCAGCTAGTTGTGGGGGAGTGTTCCGCGATGAAAATGGTAAGTTTGTCTCTACAATGGCGCTCCCCTTGGGAATCCAGACAAACCATTTTGCAGAGGCTGCAGCAACTTATCATGGCCTAGTTTTGGCTAAGAAACATGGGGTTTCTAAAGTATGGTTGGAGGGGGCGTCTCTTAATTTGATTAATTGTCTCTTGATGAAGTGCCCTCCTTCATGGTCTATTGCCCATTTTATTAATGACTCGATCTCTATTATAAACTCTTTTGAGGAGATCAAAATCACACATGTTTTTCATGAAGTGAACATGATGGTTGATGGTGTTGCCAATGTGGGAGTGGTGGAGAGATCTAAGTGGGATTCTTTTGAATCGCTACCTCTTAATCTGAAGTGTATTTCTAATGATGACCAGTTGGCTTGTTTCTAAGAGTGATGTTCTCGAGGAAAGGTTTTTCATTATGATTTTGAGTTGGGTATTGCACGTCGAACCTTTTCCCTATCAGTTTCATTATTTTTTCCCTGGTTTCTATAGAAGGATGGACTGGCAGTATTGGCAAGGAAGTACTTGGAATGATAAGCCCACACGTATTATGGGTGTTTGTTGTGTAATTTTGAGAAGTTCCTAGTTCATTTTTCTTTTACATTTCTTCTAGGTTTTTTTGGGTTTTGGTTTGTTGCATGTCACCATGGGTGGAGAGCATTGTAGAATTGAGTCGAGCTCTTGTGAAGAGTTTCAGAAAAATGCTACTATTTGGAAGCATTTGGAATTGGGGGGGTTATGCAATTTATGTAAGGAATTCAAGGCCCGTACCCTAATGCAACTGATTTCTTTGTGAAAGGTTGGAATGGGAGGACTCTGCGGTACAAGGGCATTGAGTTTCGTATAGATGAGGATTTTATTGCAAAGTTAAGTGGTCTTTTGATTGCTGGGAGGAAGATTTTCAAAGACAAGGGAGAGGTTAAGAAGGATTTTGTGAATTTCTTCAAACATGACGAGAGGAAAAATATTAGGGAAATTGGAAGTGGAGGTTATACTAGGAAGCCCCTGAAGCCACTTTAGAGGGACCTCGTGTTGGCCATTATGCACTATTTCACCCTTGAAGGTAGATTCTCTATGGTTCACACTTACCATTTTATGCTCCTGAATCATTTTAGGCATAATGTTTCAGTCCCATTTCCTTTTTACCTGTTACATTCTATGGAGAAGAGTATTGAAGACCATAGAAAGAACTCTCAGAAGGCGGTTCTTCAGGAAGGGCTTATTAGTTTGTTATTTGCTCATATCAAGCTTAAGTTGATTTTGATCTCCCCTAAAACTCTTGGTAAGAAGGGGGTTAAAAATGATGGTTATGATACAGGGGACTCTGTCAGAGAATGGGTTGGTAGTTCTGAGGAGGAAGAGTTGGAATATGAGGAATTTTTTGTTGATGAAGGAGGCTCTGAGGAAGGAGATGAGGAATCAAAAGAGTGGGGTAAGGGCTATGAGACTAATGTGGAGTTGTGAGAGACCTTGGCCAATTCTGTCAGAAAATCTTCAAAGGGGAAAGCCAAAGGCACGAAGAAAGTTAAAGCTTCAACCAAAAGGAAGATTGAGATAGGTGTTGAGGCAATTGCCCCTGGTTCAAATGTGAATCCCTCGTTGTACTCTGGAAAAGAGGGTTTGAAGGGTTGTCCTCCTGAGGGTGAAGTGGATCAGTCAAATTTTGATTGTGTTCAAAATGCCATGATGGGGAACCCTGTTCCTGGTAAGAATGGTTTGTTGGAGAGCTCCCCTGTGTTAGGGCTTAAGGTTCTAGAAAATTTGGGTGTTCAGTTGATGCTCCTGTTGATATGGGTAAATCTAAGATGGAGGAGAAGCCAAAAGAGACTAGTCCTATGGAAATGTAGGGGATTGAAGTGGTTAATTGTTCTTAGGTTTTTTCTTCTGTGGAGAGATAAGTGAAGAAGAAGCATCTAGAAGTGTTAGCTAATTTGGCTAATTTTCTAGATAAGGAGAGGATCAAGATGGAAGTTGTGGAGTTCGAGGATTCCCTAGCTAAAGAAGAGGACGGATAGAATAGGGATTGTTTTGATGCCCCTATTGACTTGGAGCAGAATGTTCAGCCTCACATTAACTGGGATGAAATTGATATGAATATGTTATGTAGGATGGCCGAAGATGGGATGAGAAATCTGCTTTCTCTGGTTAAGTGGTTATTTTATGAGGTTATGGAGCTCAATCTTCAGATTGAAAATTGGTAGGATGTATGTGTTTTTATGCTTAGAGGCAACCAAAAGGAGTGGGAAATAAAAGGCAAAGTTAAATCAATGCATGTTAAGCTTGATAAGCTACTGGTCGATGCTGATCATTTGGGGGTTTCTCATGAGGAAAGGATTTCCTCTTTGGAATTTATTGTTAATAAAATTTTACAGGACAGAGTTGCAAGTCTGGAGGACAAAATTGGAAAGATGTCGGAGGACTTCAAAACAGTGGTCAATATCAGTAATACCTCTTTGAAGAACACTGCGATGGGTCTTTCTATTCTAAATGAGAAAGCATTGAACTGGATGGGTAAACCTCTTGACTTGGGTGATATGGAGAAAATGATTGAAGAGGTTAGTTTCTCTTACCTGGTGGAGAAAGTGGAGGCTTCTACTCCTATGTTGGATAAGGACTTGCAAGTTGGTTCGTGCCTTAGGATGAGGAGCAAGACAAAAAAGAAGGTTGTTGTCGTTGTTGAAGAGTTGAAGGATGTTATCAGTATGCATGAGGAGATCATTAAGGAGAATATGGCCTCAAGTAATGTTTTCGATAAGTTGTTGTAGTTGGTGCTTCCTTTTTTGGTTCAACAGGTTTGCTGATGTTTTTTGTTGTAGGGTTTGCTGACGAGTTGCTTATGTTCCATCTTTTGTCAACTTTTTGGTTTTTTGGGTTGTTGGACTTAGTGAATTAATTTCTCTTGCAGCTTGTCGTCTTTGTAAAGGGTTTCAGGGTCCCTTCAAAACCTATTTTTCCTTATAAAAAAAAATTGGTCCTTGTATCCTAGTCATTAACATCTTAGATAATTTTTAAAATTAAAGGGTGGAGATCCTAAATGGAATGTTGATCTTAAAAATAATGATGATCATTTCCAAATTCATTAGAATATGGCCTTTCAACGATTCCATTGTTAATGCAACAGTTATATAAACCATGTCTCCATCCTTTGGCATTCTAGACAACTGTTGCATACTTTGTCGTATCTCACTGTATTTCCCTCTAGATTTTAGTAGTTTCACATTAGTCAATAATCTTGTTATTCCAATTTTCCTTGAATATGACATCAATTTACCATGCCTCATTCCTTAATTCTCATAATTTGGTACTTAGGTTCTTCCTTTGATTTATAATAGCCCATCTGAATTAAATAAAACATCCTACTTTGAATTTTGTCCCACTAGATTCTTAAAAATATAATGAATAAGTATTGTCAAGGAGATATGTCTCCTTGAATATTGGGCATCCACAACTTAGTTTCTTTCTTTCCCTTAAATATTTGATTTTAACGTTATAGTCTAATTTTAGCTCCATCTATCTCTTCTAGTGAGCATTTAAATTAGTTGACTAACAATTCTTGTTAGAGCATGTTGGTTTTATATTATCTCCCAAAAGATGTCCAAGCAATTAATGTGTACAAAGTTACCAAGCATGAATATTTTTTGATAGCTCAAATTATGTGGAGCATGACCTTTCATTCATAAATCTTCCCTTTCCTATTTCATAGGAAATAATCTTGCCTTCCTTGAATAAGCATACTAACTAACCTTTTCCAAAACAATATCAATAATAATCACAAATTAGTCTTTCGATGCAAGAAATTATAAAATTGAGTTGTAATTGCTCCTCTCTTATTTGGTCAAAAGTCTCTAATTTTCCTTGACCATTCCAAATCTTTCATGAATAGTTCCAATACCTTAACCTTCAACTTCAACAACCTTTTTGTGGTCATTGAGTATGAAACTTTGTATGTTATCTTTTTCATTTTTCCTCTTTCTTGTTTTCTATGGGAAACCTATTTTAGTCTTTATTTTAGAACATTTTATGTGTCCAATGTATTATGCTTTATCTTTCTATCAGATTCTAGATTAAAAGAACCTATAATTGAAAATAGATTAATTCATCTATTTTTATTTTGCAGTCCCAAATAGGTGGATTAAATTATTCTACTGTTCAATTTTCCTAATTATGTGGATGCATATCTACATCTTGCAACCATGGTTCGAGCTTGAAATGAGATCCAACTAAGCCTAGAATTTATTGGGGATGCACTTAAGGTGGATAAAAATTCATCAAATGCTTTATGTATGCTTTGAAACATGGAATTGAAAATAGATGATTGGCTTAAAGCAAAAGAAAAAAATTAAAGTAGCACACCAACTTGTCTTGGCTGATGAAGAATGAAGGATTCAGGTGGAAAGGACAAAGCAAGAGGAAGAACTTTGGCAGGTGATGCAAAAAGAGGAGCAATTTGAACATGTGAAGGAATTATGGAAGAGTAAGTGTAAGGATAGGGATGATGATGATGATGAGGTTGGTCATTTTGAGAAGAAACAAAAGAAGGAAAAGAACAAAAAGAAGAAGGATTTAAGGACCGCAAGGCTTATGATTCTTATATGGAGGAACCTGATGTTGCCATGGAAGATGAGATAAATTATATGAGTGATAAGGCACAAGATGATGCCGAAAATTCCCAATATCTTCTTGCAGTTGCAAGTCTAGAAGACTCTAATGATGGTGAGACCAATTCTCCAGTTTCAAAAAAATCATGAAGGAGACATGCATACTCTGATTCTGAAGATGATTTACCATTGCAGAAATAGAGTCAGAGAGAAGATGACCTATATGATGATGATGTCTAGGCTTCTTTAGCTTTAACCAAACCTAGCTCATATTTTCCAAGAGAAAAATCCCCAAGCCCCATGGGAAATGAACGATGAGCATTTGAGTTTAAACTTGGTTTCATTTTGAAAAGGGGGCATTACATTGTACAAGATTTTTTTAACAATAGAATAATTTAATCCACCTATTTGGGACTGTAAAATAAAAATAGATGAATTAATCTATTTTCAATTATAGGTTCTTTTAATCTAGAATATGATAGAAAGATAAAGCATAGGGTGATCCCACAATATTGGATTACAATTTTTGGCCAAAATGGACACTAAAATATTTTTTTCTAACTAAATCTTCACTTTCGGCCACCTATAGCGGCTAAATCGTGAGGAATTTGAAGATGATGCAAACTAGAGATTTGTGAAATTTTGTCTGTAGATTCTAAATATATTTTTTCAATTTTTTTGGAATCATATTGCACTTCTTTTTCCTTCTCCTTCGAAAACTATTTTTTTCAGTAAACACTATTTTTCAGGAGTGATGCTCACTATATACAACATAAATTTTTTTCCATGAAGGATAAAATTCTAATTTTTTCAAATTTAGATTTGTAACTACGAAATCTAGTGCTTCCAATTGGTTTCATAGTGTTTTACTGAATATTTTTTTCTTAATCAAGTTTTGAAGTCAAACCAATTACAATTTAGACATAGGCGGACCGTATACAACGTAACTTTTTTTGTATGTATTGAAATTCATTTTTTTTGTTGGATCAAGGACTTCAATATCTAGTGCACTCATATTTTTCAAAAAAAAAATGATAATCTACTATTTTTCCACATGTGCAGAATAGAGAGCTTGATTTTCGGTGAAAAACCTATGTTTAATAAAACTAAAAAAAAAATACATAATAAAACCAAAACATATTAAAATTATATTCGTTGGATAGCTCGTTCTGAGGACTACCATCATCTAGTTGGGTCTATGAATTATCCTCCATTTTCATCCTCAACCTGAGCTTCAAAGGGAAAAATTCTGGATTTTTTGGTGCTAGAGGGTGAGAAGGTGGGAAAAGGGGGTTCAGAGTCCGGTCAAAGCCAAGGGGGTTTCAAGCGAACCCCCTTTCAAAAAAGGTTTTCTTTTCATTTTTTTCAGGAATGGTGGGACCTTGCATTTAATGGGTTCACTTGAACCTTGGTTCTAGCGAACTCTCTTTTGGTTCGGTCAAACCAAAAGTTCGTTTGAACCCCCAAAAACCAATTTTTTTTGCATGGGGTCATTTTTTGCAAATTTTCCTTCCTCACTGGAATTGTAAACCACTTTTGTGGGTTTACCCCATAATACATTGAAGGAAACATTAAATGTTCTAAAATAAAGACTAAAATAGGTTGCCCATAAAAAACAAGAAAGAGGAAAAATGAAAAGATAACATATAATTTTGAAAGTTCACAGCTTGCTAGAAAGAGGGTGTATGAACTCAGCTAGGTTTTTCTTGTGTTTGTGGTCATTCTTGGCCTCTCTTGCATCATACTATGCTTACTACGTAGGAATTTCCTCTTTTCTTATGTGTATGACCGCATTTATTGTAGTTTTTTTGTTTTAATATGCCTTCAACCAGCTCTAACCTAGTAGTTCATGTTGGTGTTAGCGATTCAATGACTCTGCTCAATGGCTCCTCCTCTGAATACATGGTCCCAAAATTTGTTATGAAAGCCTTTCACAAGGTAAGTGTTCTGACTCCCCAACTAATGTGGTTTGTCCTTTACCTAATTTTTATTCTGCTTGTCCATGGCTTGAGAAACACACCCTTGTTGGGTATTTTGTTGGGAGGACTCCCCTTGAAAGTGTGCTTAAGGAATGTGTCAACGAGGCTTGGGTCCCTCATGGGGTCCGCCTTGATATGGTCCAAAATTTAACCAAGGGTTTTTTCTCATTTCAGTTTGCGAAGGTCAATCATGTCCAAGCTATCCTGGCCCATGGTCCTTGGTATGTTAGGTCTTCTTTGTTGGTTTTCCAGGCGTGGACCCAAGACTTCGCTATCTCGGATGACACCAAGTTGTGGGTCCCAATCTGGATTGATTTTTTTGGTTTACCTTTACCTTGTGTGCCTTTTCTGAATCATATTGTATCCTCTCTAGGGAGGTTCATTTGCATTGAACTAGATAGGTTCTTTTAGGCCTGACCCTAGAAACGGGTCTGTTTTGAAGTGGACCTTTCCAAAGATTTGAAAGACTCCATTTACATTCAAATTGGAGCTCTTTGGCATACCTAGAAGGTCACTTATTTTAATCTGCCCAACATGTGTTATAGATGTCATTCTACAAACCACAAGATCAAGGACTTCCCTTTGGCAGTGCCTTGTACACCTTCTCTGCCATGAGAAATTGAAAAGCCTCGTCAGGCAGATAATTATGCTGCCAAACTTGATGAAAAATAGACCATGATTACGAACTGCAAAAATAATTCCAGTGGTTTTGGGTTAGCTTCCAAGGCCTATGAACCAAAAAAGAATGTTTCAAACCCTTCAGTGAAGGGAAAAGAAGCTCCAGCCGAGGTTGATAATGTTCCATTGTAGCCTAGACCGAAGACTACGCCTCAACCTGTTGTTGTTATGATAGCACAGCCGAATGTTTCTCCTCCTATATCGGGAGCTCAAAGGCTATATATCAGTCCCTCTCCTCCATTGAAGAAGGTGAATATGTGCAAGAGAAATGGATATTTTCTTCTCCTTCTATTTAGATTAAGTCAGTTCCACTAGAGTTTCTGTAAAATCACTTATCTTCCCTAAATGAAGAGGAGCGCGAACTCCGACGATATGGAGGAGTT
Organism: Sequoia sempervirens; assembly: GCA_007258455.2. NCBI lineage: Eukaryota > Viridiplantae > Streptophyta > Pinopsida > Cupressales > Cupressaceae > Sequoia > Sequoia sempervirens. Next base: position 60,461 of record VDFB02024194.1, read on the forward strand.
TCACTCATGAATTTCCTCTCATGGAATGTTTGAGGTTTGATAGACCTCTGCAAAAAGTGTTCTGTTAGGGATACTTTGAAGAAATGTTTTGGTATTGAATTGCCTTGTCTCCAAGAAGTTAAAATTTCTAGTTTTTTGCTTGCATCAGCTTATCGCTCTATTTGGCCAACCAGTCATGTTTTGTACTAATCGTGAAGTTTGGCATGGCAGAGTTGTCACCCATTTTCCCCATGGTGGCACACTTGTGTGGTCGACCACAGGTCTGATCCCACTCATCAGCTCGTTTGGATCCTTCTCAACATTGATAATCATTCCTTTGGGATTATTAATGTTTATCCTTCTAATGATGTTGTAGAATGCTCTATGCTTTGGCGTTGGATTGTTGATTCATTGCTAGTTGCTACTTGGTTATTGTGTTGGGATTTCAATATGGTTGAGATGGCCTATGATAAAGATAGCACCTTGCCATTCAGATGGGCAACTAGCAAAAGGGAGGCATAATTTTACATGTGCAATAAATTGGGGCTTTTCGATCCCAATATTGTTTGTCGCCATTCTCATTCTCTTTGGCACAATTGGTGTAATTACAAGGCTAGATCTGACAAGATATTTAAACGCCTTGATCATACTATGATCTCAGCTCAATCTTTTTTCTATTTTGACAGCTCTTATCTCCTAGTTAAGTCATTAGTGGATGTGACTTTGTTAGACCATTTCCCCATTTCTTTTCGCATTGAATGGGAGACAAGACAGCCTCATACGTGCAAAACTCAATTATTTTTAACACATCTTTTCTTTTTCATCAACCCACATTGGCCCACATTCACAGAGTTTGGAATTTGGAGTGCAGGTCAGCTCATCATACATGCTAGGTAACTTGGTGGAATGATTCTATCACTTGCACGGCTAGATTTTTGCACATTTATGGGCACCATCTAGCCATTTTTCACTGACGGTCTTATGAGGCTACCATAGCTAACCTACACTTAGCTACTGAGGCTTTGAAAGCTAGCCCATTTTCTCCATCATTACAAGTCAGGGTGTCAAATTTAAGGCACAAAAATCAAGTTGCAAACAATTATGCTACCAAAGGTGCTCAAATCAAAGCCAGGTTGCACTAGTTAAAAATTGGTGACCGTGCCTCCAAGGAGTTTTTTCAAGCCCTGTGTGCCAGGAACTCATCTCTAGGCATTAAAAAATTAAAGATGGAATTCATGTGCTCTCTAAGTTTCCTGACATTCTCCAAGAATTTGTTCATCACTACTCAGGAGTTTACACTTGTGTGAGAGCAAGCCCTCCAAGATTGCATTGGTATTGTGCCAAATAGGCTATCTTCAGCCCAGAGAGCTTTTTGTGATCAATTGCTGACAATTTAAGACCTTAAGGAAGTTGTTCATTCTATGGTTGATGACAAAGCCCCAAGGATTGATGGCTTCCCTTGTGAATTTCACAAGGCCCTCTGGGACTGTGTTGGGCATGACTTGTACAAATTTTATCTTGAGGCCTTTCATTCTAAATCCCTGGGTAATTTAATAAACAAAGGAAATATTAAATTCATACCTAAATCTGGAGATCCCAAGGATATTTGCAACTAGAGGCCTATCACGCTCCTCAATGTTTCTTTCAATATTATCGTCAAAGCTTTGGCTCTAAAGATCCGGCATCTTTTTCCTCAAATTATGCACCCGGAGCAGACTGGGTTTATCAAATCCAGACTTATTTTAGATAACAATATTTTTGTGTGGGAAGGCATGAAGTGGGCTAGGCGCTCGGACCAGAAAGCTATTTTTCTTAAAATAGACTTCGCTAAAGCTTATGACTGCATTGAATAGCCTTTTATTCTTGCTATGTTGCAAGCCTTGGGGTTTGGGCCCAATTTCATTCAGGTTGTCCAAATGCTCTTCGCAGACACCTCTACTTGTATCACCATTAATGGCTGCCAATATCTTGCCTTTGGGATTTTCCACTCCATTCGACAAGGATGTTTGCTTGCTCCTTCTCTTTATGTGCTTGCTATCGAAGGATTTGGCTATCTCTTGGCCAACACGGTTTCTCAGCAGTGTTTCAAAGGAATTTCGCTTCCTAACTCTCAGGCTCAACTAGTTAATGGTCATTTTGCTAATGATTCTTTCCTCACTCTTCTGGAGGAAGAAGATACTATCAAGGCAACTCTGGAATGTCTTAATTCTTTTTTCCTTGCGTTTGGTTCTTCCATAATTTAGTGGCACAAAACTTTCTGCTATAGACAGTCTATATTGCCCACTCCTCCCTAGCTTCTGTTGTACGGTTGGAAGTGGATTGGGCCAATGGAAATATTTCGATTCTTGGGCATTCCCTTTGCCTTCTAGGCCTCTCTAGTTGACCTATGGTAAGTTGTTCTTTCTAGAATAGAGCAGAAACTTGCATACTAGATTACCAAGCCCCTTTCTCTAGTAGGGAAATTCTATTCTTGTTGCCACTCATGTTTATTATTCTTCTTGTTGGCCCCCTTCAAAAGTTGCCTATGGCAGACTTCAAAAATTGCTTCGGGACTTCCTTTGGGCCTTTAAGTAGTCCCATAGAGGGTTTCACTGTGTTGCCTAGGATTTTTTTTTTCCTTCCCAGAGACTCTGGAGGACTTGGGCTACTCTCCACTCAATGACAAGGGACTGCCTTGTGTGTGAAATGGATAATTTGTGCCCTTACTGGAGATGAGGCCTGGAAAATTCTTCTCAGGCATTGCATTCAGTCAGGATTTCCTATTCACAGACCCACTTGGAGGGGGATTGGCTTCCAAACCCTTATGGTCATGAAGGAACCAGTTCAAATTGTGGGAACTTTCATGGCCAAGAGCATTTAGAGAGCTTGGGAGGCATTTAAGCCCTAGCTCCACTGGGTTGGCTCTAGTTTCCGTGATGGGCTTTTGCTCAATCAACAAAATATTTGGTGGTCACCTCTTTTTGCTAACAATGGTCAGCCTCTGGCAGAAGTCACCTTGGCTTAAGGCACTCAAATTCACAAGAAAGATATTCAAAATTTACAGCAGGTGTTTCACAGACCCACAATGTGCATCATGTTGTGGCAAGATTTTTGTGCCCTTCTGAGGCTTCAAAACTAGGACCGTACTACTTATGATGGTCTAGTTAATGCTATTCCTACAGAAATGCTTCATAAGGTGGGAATTCATGGGTCCAAGCCTTGGTGGAAGGACTAGAAGTGGTACCCAAACACCTCTTTCAGAAATTACAAGCCTAGGCTTGGTTATAGTTGGCTTTCACCACACTTTCCTATGATTGAAAGTTTGAACCAAAGGTGGCTTCTTCAATCTCCCACTCATGTCTAGTGAAAAATATTTTCTACCACTTGGTCTACAAGTGTTGAGATGAAACTTGACCACTTTTCTTGGTGTATTCTTTTCCAAGGCTTGCCTATGGGTTCTTGGCTTGTTCACCTAGGGGTCCAGGACCCTCATTGCCCTTTCTATGGGAAAGCTAAGTATTTTGAGCATCTCTTCTTGTTTTGTACCAGAGCTCGACAATTTTGGACTTGGATTCATGACGTCTTTCAACCCTTTAGACCAGAGCCTTTTTCTTGGCATATTATTCTGCTGCGAGATTCGCCCAGACTTCCTACTAAGTATACCCAACTTTGGCACACTTTCAAGGTGAAAATCCTCTTCAATATCTAGAAAGACAGAAATTTCTACATATTTGCTAAAACACAAATGGATAAAAATGTTTCTTTGTATTCTAAAGCTATTATTTGTTCTAATGTGCTCTTACAGATTCAGGTTCAAGTGAACAAAGTTGCACTTGAGGTGGATCGCCTACAAGTGCTTTTGGACCATTGGGGCAATACCTCATGTATTGTTTCTCGTGTGCCCGCTTTGCCTACCTCCTCTCATGGCCAGTCGCCCTCTTAGGCCTGGCAGTGAAGTGGCTCTGCTCGCCCCCACTCTCAGCCTCCTCTTCGACGTGGTTCCTGCCCTCCTCGATGGACCTGCTCTCCTCCTCCATAGGTTGGCCAAGGGTGGCCCTATGGAGGACCTGTGGGGAGCAGCGGTGGCGGTTCTGGGTGGCCCTCTAATGACACTCCTGCTTTTGGCTCTGGTTGGCCAAATTCTGGAAAATAAATTTTGCGTCTGGTGCTTGCAATCTCACCCTAGCATGAGGATAAAGATAAAGAGAAGGAAAAAGATGTTGATGATGGTTGGGTCCTCCTCCTAATGTCACTCCAGACCCCGTTGATGTATGGGGGAAACACATGGATGACAAAGACCCTCCTAGATCTATTGGCACTGCTCTAGTCGCGTGATGGCCTATATATTTTATAATTGTTTTGATTATGGACTTCTGGGCTAGGCCCATGTGACTCTATTTTTTTGGTTTTCTGGGCTTTGCCCATATGACTCTTAGGGTGTGTCTTCTTACCACCTACTTTTTTTTGTGAATATATAACTCTATCTTTATATTAATATAGATAGATGCCTATTCATAAAAAAAATAGCGTACAAATGATTCATTTGAGGTTTTTGATAATATCTCATTTAACTATGTCAAATGGATTTGAAAGGGACAAAGCATATTTGATTGACTAAAATTTTGAGGTAGCTTATCTGTCATCATTGTATGCATCTTCTCTTGGTGCATTGTAGAAATAGATGTCAAGAGAAGATGATGCATACAATGACAATGGATAAGCTACCTCAAAATTTTAGTCAATCAAATATGCTTTGTCCCTTCCAAATCCATTTGACACATGTGGTTAAATGAGATCTTATCAAAAACCTCAATGAATCATTTGTATGTTATCTTTTCATTTTTCCTCTTTCTTGTTTTTTATGGGCAGCCTATTTTAGTCTTTATTTTAGAACATTTTAAATTATGTCCTTCAATTTATTATGCTTTATCTTTCTATCAGATTCTAGATTAAAAGAACCTATAATTGAAAATAGATTAATTCATCTATTTTTACTTTACAGTCCCAAATAGGTGGATTGAATTATTCTATTGTTAAACAAATCTTGTACAATGTAATGTCCCCTTTTCGAAATGAAACCAAGTTGAAACTCAAACACTCATCGTTCATTTCCCATGGGCCTTGGGGATTTTTCTCTTAGAAAATAGGAGTATAACAATAACTTAAGAGGATCTTAATGTCATAAAAGGGGCCACTTAAGTGTTGGCACAAAGACTAGGAAATGTGTATGTTGCAAATGGGGCAGCCATTGTGCTAGTTGAAAGGGATCAATTTGATATTGCAATACATAGGTACAAGAAGTTGTTGCAAGAAACATATTTTTTTGGATGCCTGATGTGTGGGTAAATCTAGCACATGTTTACTTTGCACAAGGACAGTTTGTGTTTGCAGTGAAAATGTTTATGCTGCAAATGGGGAAGCCATTGTGCTAGCTGAAAGGGGTCAATTTGATATTGCAAAGGAAATTTTTACACAGGTACAAGAAGCTTCTGTAGGAAACATCTTTGTTCAGATGTCTGATGTGTGGGTAAATCTAGCACATGTTTACTTTGCAAAAGAACAATTTGTGCTTGTAGTGAAAATGTTTATTCTACAAATGGGGCAGCCATTGTAAAGTGTTGGCACAAAGACCAAGAAATGTTTATGCTACAAATGGGGCAGCCATTGTGCTAGCTGAAAGGGGTCAATTTGATATTGCAAAGGAAATTTTTACACATGTACAAGAAGCTACTGCAGGAAAGATCTTTGTTCAAATGCCTGATGTGTGGGTAAATCTAGCACATGTTTACTTTGCACAAGGATAGTTTTTGCTTGCAGTGAAAATGTATCAAAATTGTTTGAGGAAATTCTATTTTGGCACTGACACCCAAATTTTATTATATTTAGCTCGAACACATTATGAAGCAGAATAGCGGCAAGATTGTAAAAGAACATTATTAAGGTAGTAGATTGTAACTATTGTAAGTTTCCAATCAAAAAGCTATAGATTTTGTGTTTAATGCAATGAGGGTTTTGAATTACCTTTGAATTCACTGCAGAGGGTGTCCCCAAATCTGAATTCATTGCAAACTTCAAATACTTTGCAATAAACACCAAATTCCTTGCCTACCTTTTCAGAATTCTCCATGTCCTCTCCAAACAATCTTTATCGCCCATGCAAATGTTGTAACTCAAAACGCCTAGTCTAGTTTGCATGCCTAGCTATTGTAACTCAAAATGAGGCACCTCAGTGTCAGGCTAACCAGCTGCAACTAACAAATGAAGCAAGGTCTACAATGAACGTGAATAAACACGAATAATGAATTGCACCAATAATTGGCCGAAATGTTTTTTAAATTTTTTGTCTAATTTGTATTTGGTGACTAACTATTTAGTCAATTTTATTTCTGTGACTAAATAATTTTTTAGTCAACGACCAAATTAGTCATTTATTTACTCATTTATAGCTGAGTTGCAAAAAAAGTAGTAGAATTTAGTCATTTTTAGTTGTTGTGACTAAAATTTTTAGTCACCTAGTCATATATTTGCCAAATTCTACTAGTGTAAGTTGGTTTACGGAAATTGTTGATTTTCTTCCAACACTTTTGACATCTACTCTTGGAGCTATTTTGAATCCCTTATGCATGTTGAAGATTTTTAACTTGAAGGGTTTAGGTTTTTGCTTCTTACAAAAGGTACTCTGCTGGTGGTGGGTTCTAAAGGACGGTTATGGCCCCTTGAAAGAAGCCTTCTCTATTTTGTCTCAGAGGGGATGGTTCTCTAGATGTGTGAAGCTGCATGTTGTTGGTTTCCTTCTACAGAGGTGTTTAGTGGGGGCTATCTTGAAATTTCTTTTGAAAATCTTGTTGGTCTGGACAACCCAGATGGTTTCTGGGGTTACAGGTATTGTTGTCGCCCTTTCATCTTTTCTTCATTCTCTCTTTTTGGGTCCTCAAAACATAACTCCTTTTGAGGTAGAGTTTTCTCCTTTTAGAGGTGGAGGTTATGGACTTGGGCAGGTGGAGTCTTCTCCTATTGAGGTGGAGAATGGTTTTGCTAGAGGGGCTTGGTGTTGCTTCTTGAGGGGTTTTTGCTGCCTTTGGCTCTATTTTTCCTTTGTACTCTTCTATTGATGTGGAGAGTTTTGGGAGGCTCGAACGGTTGTTGTGGTGCTTTAACTTGTGGTTTCTCATTTTTGCCTCCTATTGAGGTGGAGATGAAGATTGCTTATGGAATCATGATCCGCATCTGGTGTGCATTTTTTCTGTTGTAGGTTGACTATTTTTTTAGCAACATTTCTAGTGGTTTGGGTTTCGGGTCCCTTAAAATCTTCTTGTTAAGGGTTTCAAGCCCCTTCAAAAGTTAGTTTTCTCCTGGTTATTCGTTGGTTAGGTGTTGGTTGACAGTTTTTTGTTGTGTTGCGGTGTTTTTGTTGTTTCTCTTCTTTTTGTGAATTCTACTGCTTGCTTTCATTGGCAAGTTTGTGGCTTTGGTGTTTGGTTGTGTTCCTTTTCTTTGCTCTGTACAAGGTTCTAGGCCCTTTCAAAACCCTTCTTACCTTATCAAAAACATATTTCTCATTTTGAATATATGCATGTTTCTTTTGCATTTATTTACCATCTCTTTCTCAAAACACTAATATTATAGTAACAACTAATTCACTTCCACATTAGATTTTAGTTTACACTAAAATAAGAATATGACATCGATTTGTACTCGATTCGTATTTATTATTTTGAAACAATTATAATATTATTGTGTAGATACATATTTGAAAAGAAAAATTTGAATATCATCATATTTAAAACTTTTCCTATTAACATTGAATGTATTTAAAAATAATTATCTAAATTAACATATAATACCTTGGAAATATATATTTTAAATATTAAAAAATCTCATAAATTATATAATTCTTAAAATTAAAAGTAGCACTTAAAATTATTATTAAATAATTGATAAAAAAATATTTATTGCCCTAAAAAACAATTACTAAACGTAACATTGTCAAATATTCCAATTACACTTTTTATGGCGACTACACACTAGACGTACATATAACAAAAGTCTCTACTAACTAGTGTCTTGTGTGGCAGGCAAGAAAGTGGACACCTCTCTCTAGGTTGAGCTTAACCAACACACGCTAAACATTAACTGCTTAGACGGAATATGTAGAGCCCACTTAACCTTTTATTTTTCATTTTGTTTTCCATTGCAATTCTCTAACTCTCTACAAACTGCAATAGTTAAGTTTGAATTTCAATTGTGAAACTACATTTCCTGCTTGCAAGAAGGTGCTAGTACTTTTGCCCACACAGATATTTGGAGCTTCAAAAAGCAAAGGAAACATCAAAAAAAATGATCCCAACAACCGTTCATTTGATTTTGTGTATAAAAAGCTGAAGGTGTCTACCTAAGGGTTTGAATTGTTGGGGGCTTTCAATTTGATAAGTAGGAGGTATTTTTCACAGCGATATTGCTATCGGGATTCAACCATGTAGTTTTATGAGTCAAACTCATTGACTCATGTTTCATAAATAGTGGTTCATAAGAACCCATCTCTCATGATAATGAATGATCCACTTAACATTCATTGACCCTCTATCATACTCATGGCTGCAACTACTTGACCCTCTACTAAGTCAAGCCTGCTATAGGCTTTTTCCCAGCACATCATCAACCAATGATGACAGTCCGCTCTGCCCAGGGACATAATCGATTCAAATTTCGTAGATGTGCTCCTCTCAGTTCCAGGACACGACAAGCTCAAGGATGACATCAATGGAGTTTTTGGGGTGAGTGGTCTCCCATGATAATTTGTTCGTCATATGACATTATCAAAACCCTCGGTAAAACCTATAAATATTTGATTTAATAATATTTGTCACATAGAGAAGCTAATATTCTGCGGCGTAGACACTGTGGCTCTACTTACAGAGTGAACCGCGGTGGAGTTGGTACTGAGAGAAGAAATACAGAACCGAGCTCAAGCGGAGTTGGAGGCAGTGGTAGGGTGGGATAGAAGCATGCAAGATGAGGACATTGCAAGTCTTCCATACCTGCAGGCGGTAGTAAAAGAGATTTTTTGGTTGTAAAAGATATCTCACTAAAATTCTCAAGTTGTCCTCCCAAATGGCCATGCCGCTTACTGCAATTTCGGCCACCAGAATCCCTTACTAATAAGGGTTTTTGGTCATATCATTTGTGTATTTAGGATTCAAAGTTACACTCTTATTCTCTTAGGACTGGCCTACGGGTAGTTTATCGATGGAAAATTCACCATCATGAGAATTCATCATGCGAAAAATTAATTCGCCTACGGTACCAAGGGGATGGAGGGGAGATTAGACCTCGTGACCTCTTTCTTGCAACATGATGCTTTAGTCAATTAAGCTAGGCCCTCCACCCCATCTATGTGTTGCTTTTAATAGATATTGAAATTTCATTTAACAATCATTAAATAATACTTTCTTTCCAAAAGACTTAATATAATTCTCAAGCCACATTTAAAATTGGTGCTTATCAAGAATTTATGTCATATTGCCATTTGAAAGATGGGCATCAAAAATTGATAATATGTTTGGATTTAAAAATAAGATAATTTTGTATTATTGTTTGGTATAAATGAAATATATAATTGTTATTAATTGTTAAAAAATCATTAAATAAGATGATGCTCAAATAAAGTTTTTATATAGAATTAAAAAGGAAAAAAATATTAAATCTATTTACAATGAAAAAGAGAAAATCATTAATCATCTTATAAAAAGAAATAGAAAACAATTAAGATAATCATGAAAATCATTTTGACAAAAAAAAGGGTGAATCCTTTAAAATATATATATATATATATATATAAAACTTTGAAACATTTTTTTATTTAATACAAAAAAACGTAGAGCTATTCAATTTTGAAGGATGATGAATTGCAAAAATATTAGTTAACAAAAGAAGCAAGAAGACCTACGACATGAAGGAGAATAGTGTGAAAAGTAAGGAAAACTCTAAGAAGTGGGGACATGGTAGAGGTAAAGTAGATCAATCAGTGGTTAATTATTTTGGGGGTGAATGTTCAATAACATGGTAAATGTGGATAATAGTCAAGAATTTAGGTCGCTATTGGAAGAGCTTGGTTGTGATTTGGATGAAGAAACCTCAAATAATGAATTAAACTAGATGATGTTCAAACATAGTGCTTGTAAGAATATTGTGTCATTCTATTTTTTCTCATATAGAACCAAAAGAGAAGAAAAATCTAAAATATTCCTTACAACATAAAAGAAAAAACCATAAATCATGTTATGACAAGAAATAACAAAGAATTGAGACAATCATGAAGATAATTTTGACTTTAAAAAGTGAAGATGAAATCTTGAAAAAATATATATGATTTTGAAAAAATCTATATATAATTTTGAAAAAAAATATTAATATATACAAATGTAGAACTATTTAATTTTAGAGGATGGTGAATTATAAAATAAGTAAATGAGATAACAAAGGGAGCAAAAAGGCCTACGAAATGAAAGAGAAAGACATGGAAAGTAAAGAAAATTCTTAGAAGGTGGTACATGGTAGAGGTAAATAAAAGCAATTAGCGTCCACTTAATTTTGAGAAAACATGTCCAGCCATATGGTAATGTGGATAATAGTAAAAAATTCAAATGACTATACTAGAAGATATTGGTTATGATTTGAAAGGAGAAACCTCAAATAATGGATTGAGAGAAGACAAGATTTTGGTTTTCAATGTGAACTTAACAATTGATCCTTGTATGCTAGTCATTAACATCTTAGATAATTTTTTAAATTAAAGGGTGGAGATCCTAAATGGAATGTCGATCTTAAAAATAATGGTGATCATTTCCAAATTTGTTAGAATATTTTCTTTCAAGGATTCCATTGTTAATGCAGCAACTGTATAAACTATGTCTTCATCCTTTGGCATTCTGGACAACTACTATATACTTTGTCGCATCTCACTTTGTTTCCTTCCAGATTTTAGTGATTTCACATCAATCAATAATCTTGTCTTTCCAATTTGCCTTGAATATGACATCAATTTACCACACCTCATTCCTTAACTCTTTGGAATTTAGTACTTAGGTTCTTCCTTTGATTTATAATAGCCCATCTGAATTAAATAAAACATATTCCTTGTACTTTGGTCTCACTAGATTCTTAAAATATAATGAATAAGTATCATCGAGGAGGTATGTCTCCTTTGATATTGGGCATCCACAACTTAGTTTATTTTTTTCCCTTAAATATTTGATTTCAACGTCATAGTCTAATTTTAGCTCCATCTAACTCCTCTGATGAGCATTTAAATTGGTTGAATAACAATTCTTGTTAGATCATGTCGTTTTGATATTATATCCCAAAAGATGTCCAAACAATTAATGCGTACATATTTATCAAGCATGAATGTTTTTTGATAGCTCAAATTATGTGGAGCATGGTTTTGTTCATAAATCTTCCCTTTCTTGAATAAGCATACTACCTAACCTTTTTCCAAAGAATCAATAATAATCACAAATTAGTCTTTCGATACAAGAAATTATAAAATTGCGTTTTAATTACTCCTCTCTTATTTGGTTAAAAGTCTCTAACTTTCCTTGACTATTCCAAATCTTTCACTAATAGTTCTAATACCTTTACCTTCAACTTCAACAACCTTGTTGTGGTCATTGAGTATGAAGCTTTGGATATAGGTACCATGTCTTATGGAGTAGTCAAAATTTCTCTCAAACTAAAAATACATCATTAATCGTCATTGAATAGGGTACTTATCTGTATCCATATATTTTCCTTCTTCCCCTCCATGGTGTTTCCAAAATGTTAGATCATCTTAAAATTTGAATAGTTGATGTTTCTCCAAATTGATCATATTGATTTAACATTCTTCTTGTTGACCTTTTTATTACAATTGAAGGACTGTTACTTGCCTTTCTTACCCTCACTAGGTATATCTTGAAAATACCTTTTGTTCTCGTAGTTATCTAATTATTATTCTGATTGGGAAACATAGTTTCCATATCCCATTATCTTTGGAACATCTTTCAATGATCTTTAAAAGGTCCAAACATAAATTTACTTACGTTAACAAATTTACAAGTTATATTTGAACTTCAACCAAGCAATGCTCTAACTGAGCCCTTGTTTGAATAGTCTATTTTTCTATCCAAGCTTTTTCCTTACAATCATCTTTCTAGGAATTTTTTCTTCCAAATTTCTTGGTGTTTTCCTTTCTCTTATAAATTTATATACTTCAAGGATTATTCGGTTTCTTTTTCTTTTTTTCAAATCCAAACTCCAAATTGACCAAGCCCATTTTGGTTGGTGGGATCATGTTAGCTTTTATCTTAACCTTTGTGAGTTGCTTCCTTTTCTGACCCATTATTGTCTCTAACCTTTACTCTAAGGTTCCAATTCATTCTTTATTTCAATTACCATATCAAGATTTTAATCGTGTTTGAATAAGGTTTTTCAGAAGGTTATCCTACCTCCTAGATACCTCTCTAGTTAGTTTTGATTCACAATATGTTGACTTTTCTACTTCAATTGAAGTTTCCAATTTATGCTAACAATTAGTTTCTCCAAGTACGAATAGAAGTTTAAACCATATTCATAGTAAGCTTATTATATCCATAATCTCTGACTCTTTGCAACCATAGTTTGCTATTAGAAAGATCGATCACATCAATTCTTCCTTACCCTTAGATTCATTTAAATAATTTTGAACTTGGTGAAGGTACTCATAGGTAATACTCCATAACCTTCAAGTACTAAACCCAATTGCAATATTTTTGCAATCCAAGGGTGTCTCTCTATGATTTGTTTGCTTAGGAGTTTCAACCTCCAGGGATGATTCTTTCCTAGTCCCAAATTAAACAAGTTTTGGGAAAAAATGACTTTATAATTGTTTCCCTTGTTCTTCTCCCTACCACTCTAGCATAAAAACTTATTTTAACCACTGATGGTTTTTTTAGAACACTTACATAATGAGCTCATAGGTTCCAACGTTAAACCTAGTAGCTCTAATACCACATGTAACATGCCCAAAAATTTACCTATTGTTTTCACCTGGATTTACCCATATGAGAACAATTTACGTTTACCAACACAACAATAAAAAATTCCAAAAAGATGCACATTTGAAATAAACTCATTTCAAATTCCTATTGCATAAATAGAGTAACATTACATAATCCCGTGCAACGATTTTGTCTTTCAAATATAATTTACATAAACCTATAATCTATAGTAATCGCATATCATAGCTTACAAGAGCTTACATGGCTTCCAAGAGCTAAATGGATCAAGAGTACAATTGGTCAAGATGTCCCTTCCTAGGCATACATCCTCAAATTTTGGTGGTCATTTGCATGCGGGAGAGTATCACCCAAGTGGTTTTCCTCCAACCTCAAACTTACTACAGTTTCCTGCACATCTACCTAATGGTAAGATGGCCCTACCCTTCAATGAAGATTTTGGTCTAGTAACCCTCATAATAATAGCCTACCTAAGCATGGTGTTGTGTCCTACATAATCTAGAGTTGTCATCCAATGCTTACCTACCTACATGCATGACTTTCCTAGCCTAGTTATACAAACCTAGATCACAGTGAATCGACTAGTGTACACAGTGACAACTACACTTACTTTGGCCAAAGATTTGATCATTACCCCAAACTCACTTTCTAAGAAGTGGAGTCTCACTATTGTGAATTGGTGACATATGTTCAACCACCCCTTTGCTCAATTTGGAAAGATAACATGATCATAATAAATCTTGACAAGATATTCCACATATCACATAACATGATTCCAACCTAAAAGGTAATGCACATTCAAATGATCTTACTAAGCATCTAGGTTCCTCCCACCCATGGATTATTCTAATCCCAAGAACAAACTCAATACATTAACTGACCAACTAGGTTACTCACATCCATGGATTATCCTAATCCTAGTAACAAACTTCATTAACTACACAGGTTCTCATAACATCACAAACTGATAATTTCAATATAGTACTTCAATGCAATATCATTCCCAAACCTCATGATCCATGCAAGCATACATATGGTTTGTAGTATCCTAGATATTATAATAATACTCTATGGTTATATTGTTTAACAAATACAACCACCTGATTCCAAAATAATAGATAAATGCATATCAACCAATATGATTTCTCTCATTAACAAGCCCTTTTGATTATTCTCCATTTTGCATGGATCTTTCCAAGTTATCATGTAAATTTTCTATGTTCCATGTTCATAAACAATCATAAAACCTTCCTTTCAATATGACTCATATATTCACATGTTTACAATTTTCATTAAGTTCATCTCTAATTTGGAGGACATTATCATCTTAAGAGGAGTTTGTGCTTCTACACTTTATAGTCTCCTCTCATTACGGCTTTGGGTTGTCAAGACGTAAAGTCATCTTCTAGAATACCATGAATAGGTATAGATTCTTAGTCAAGTATAAGATGATAGCATAATCAGAAAATATATATATATATAAATATCACTTATATGTTTCTCAGTCCTATTGTTGGATATCAGTATAATCATATTCAATAGTATATCTTAACCCTGACGAATAGACTATGCTCCTGCTTTCAAAGAAATTTGAGTAACCATTCAAGGATAAACTATCAACATGGTTTTCATAACATCATATCCTCTCAATGATGGCATATCTAACATGTTATTCTTGTAGCATTACTAACATCATAGTTCATGCAAACCTATGTGTAACATGCAATCATCTTGGTATCATATACCTTCTAGATTTAAATATAATTGTCATACAATCATGACATTCATAGTAATTATATATAGGTATTATACTAATACGATATTCACAACAACTTATAACAAATCTAGCTATATGCACCAACTTGCTTAGCAACTATGGTAAACAACTATAACTTGCTTAAGCACTTACATTCATACAGTAAAATATAGATTTTGAACTAGAAAGAATAATGGGTAAGAAAGATTAGCATTCCTAGAAATTAGCTTCCAATGATGAATTGGCTCTCAAGCTCAATACCAAAACTTTGCTTTTTTCTCCTACTTTTCAACTTTCCCACAATTCAAGCCTCTTTCCTAACACACAAAAACTCTCACTAAATAACTCACAAACACTCAAGAAATCTCACTTCACTACTTTCCCTCGGCACTATTGCACAAAGAAAACTACAGCAGAATGGAAGCAAACGAATTCCAAAAGAATGAATTTCAAAAGATTAAGATGTTGCCTCTATTTATACTAAACATTGAGAAGCTTAATGTTATAGTTAAACTACTCCAATCGCCATATTTTCTCCTCCCTTTGGCACCTCTAAACTACAAATGCAAAACCAAAACCAACTTCTCTTCAAAACAGGTCAACTAAGCAAGATTGGTGAAATGTGGTTGCTAAAAGAAATATATTACAAACACATATACAATCCCAGCAAACTCAACTTCTTTTCCTTGGTTGAGTCACCCCCCAAAAAATTGCTAACAATATCTATTATACTAAGTCAAACTCAACAATGGTTTCCTATAGGTTTCTTACTCTCATCGTGGTTGTTGGTTGCTTGCCACAGTCTACCCATTGCGCCTAGAAAGGAGGTTGCCAATGTAAATCAAAACAAACTCTTTCTATTCCCTGCCACTCGTGGCTTTATATGCCACTATATTGCTATGTGTGGCTTTTTATACTTAACAACTTTGATTTCTAATTGCATTTTACTACTTACATGGCACATTAGATCCTTTATGTCATTCACAATGTTTCCCACATGCCTTATACTATACATGCAATGCAACAATAATAACTCTATATGCATATATGATTATATGTGCAACATTTAACTTATACCATGCTACGTCTATGTTGCTTGCTTAACATAAGTGTTGCCTTATTCGTATAACACGCATTACATATGTGTTGGAAACTATTCATATATATATATAAAAACTTATATATATTATAATGCTTATTCATTATAATATATATATGTATTAACATATATATCAAAACCATTTAGTTGTCAATCATATACATATTTATATATCAAATGTGTATACATATATTAATATATACATATGTATGTATGTATGCATTATCAAATACATGCATATATGCATATACATTAATATATGTATATATATCATTATTTAACATCTAATGATAATAACATATTTATATTTATCGATAAGTATATATACCAAAAGTGTGTGTGTGTGTGTGTGTGTTTGTGTATATACATATATATGTCCAATCAATTTTCCATGTATATTAGTCTATTAGAAGAATTTGAAGGAATTATTAATATAGAGAGGATTTGTATTATGTAAAACTAACATTAAATTGGTGAATACATATTATTATACCAATTGTTTAAATTATATCAAATTTTAAGATATTTTTATCTTTTTAGTTGAATAAATATTATTGAAATATATGCTATAATAAATATAAATGTTTGGAAATGGATACTTTTTTCTTAAAATTAATAAAATTTGAATTTTGACAAGTAATTTAAGATATATATATATATTAAAGAATTTAAGATTAGTGCTCAAATTTTAATTTCTAAATTATGATTTTTTTTTAAATATGCAAAATTAAGAGAGTGAAATAGAGGAAGTACACAAAGTGACTCATATTTTCTTAGAAAAATATAACATGATATGAGGTGTGCTCCCCCTAGATTGTTGATGTTTTTCATAGTACTTTATAAATTTCTTTAGTGGAAAGTTAGCTATCACTTAGTGTATGCTAAATTTTTAATCAATATTTTAGATTTTACTAATTGTCAAATAGACCCATTTTGGAGAATTAAAAAAATAAAAATGCTACCCTCAATTTTTTTTTTAATATAATTATTTTTCAATGTGAATAGAATAGAGCATAAAATGTGAATATATTTTTTTAAAATTTTGGATGAGTAGATTAAAAATTATGTAGAAAAATAATGCATGTGTTTTCATAAAAAAAATAAAGACACTACTAAAACAAATTAGAGATCAAGACCTTAATATATACACATTGCTTAGAAAACTAATGTAGATTTTTATGTCATACTAGAGTTTTTTTTAATTTTATCCTTAAATATGTGAACCTGATGGATAGTACACTTTATATTTATGTGAGGCCTACTATTTTCTCCACCCATTTGGCGATATTTTGATCTGAGCACTTTTAATACTATATGTGTATTAGACTATTTTGGCTAATCACAAACATTGGATATTATGCATATTTCTTGTTTATGATGCTTATAATGGTTATATGCATGTCATGCTTTCCTTATTTTCTATGCTTATGTGTATCTGGTTATCATGATAGAAATGGATAATTATCTATGAGATAGAATTTTGATCAAATGTTAAATTTTAACTAGGTGATTTTGTGATTTCTTTATAACAATGCCATGACTAGACATGAATTGATAAGATGTGCTAATTGCTAGAGAAAGAATAATTGTGGATATTGAAGTTATTGATTTCAGGATTTGATTGTGTTAATCATATGTAGATGGAATTGTTGAATTAATTAATGATTATCTTTCATTGCATAATTTAACATGTGGAATTGAGTGTGTAGGTACACACCCATGGCCAATGGGATTGAAAGTAACTAGGTGTATAGGAGTGAATTTGTACCCCTTATGCAAATTCCCCTTTTTCCCTTCTTCACTTTAGAAAACCAAGTTCAGAGGCTAAATTACACATAATCTTGTTGCATTTGTTCCACTTGGCGCCTGATTTGAGCATTGGTGGAGGAATTCTTGTCGGGGATGCTTGCGCAGCACACAGATGTCCATGCGACACACTTACGTCCCTGGTAGATTCCTACAGCTGGAACCTACAAAGGTGTTACACTTCTCATTGGCAGTCAACTTGTAATGCCCCCTTCGGCCGACCAACCCGAATATGGCCATTTTCTTCATCTCTCCTTCAAATTCCCTCCTACATGCATTCCAACTTCTTCACAACTTCTTTTGCATCCCTTCAAGCAATCTTAGTCACAAGTCCAAGCATTCTAGTCTCCATTCCAGCATTCTAGCAGCACTTTTGCACTCCATAGTAGCAACTACTTCACTCCATCACTTCAGTAGAGCAAGTGTGGGACAACACCATTGCAGTAGAGGCTCGAGTAGTCTCATTCTCTCCTCCATTATCCTTGAGTGCTCTTGGTGGAGGTGATAAGCTTCCCACTCCTCTCCTCTATTACTTGGTTGAGTAAGCACATTTATTGTTTTGTAGTGTTTTAGTGTTCTTTATTACATTACTTTCTTTAAATCATACTCTCTTTCTTGGCTATCTGTGGAGGTGGAAACACCTAAACGGGGGTCTGACTAAGGCTGGCCCCTATACAGCCACCCAACAATTTTTCTCTTCTTTGTGTGTAGGTGGATGTGCTTCTGGGAGCTAGCTGGTGAATGAATTCCTTTGTGAGATCATTCTTGCCACCCTAACTCTTTTATTTTTACTTTATCATATTAGAGCATATCTTGTCTACTTCATAGCATTGTTTTGGCCCTTTAGTAGTAGATAGTTGGGTCATTAGTCAGTTTTCCAGAGTTCAACCTTGTCTCTTTAGTTGTCTAGTCATATGGATGCTAACGCACTTGAGAGATGCTAGTGCGCCGCACTATCATCCCAAGACCGCATTTTTGTCCTCAAGTAGAGAGCTTCATGAGGCATAGTGTTGAACCTAAAAACTGGCTTGCCTAGCCCCATTCTGTATTTTAGGTCTACAAAGTGATTGAAGGAATTTATAGTCCTCATCATTCTCGTCTCGCACTTCCTTACACCCCATTAAGCTGAGGTAAGTTAGGGAAGCCTTTTGCTCTTGGCCTTCCATGACCTGGGGCCTTGAACATGGTTGGTCCCCCCTCTCTTACATTTTTGGTGAACCTAACATGAACCATTTTGGTTCCATTTTGCAATACTAAAAGTCCATTTCCTCATATTCTAGGAGTGTTGTAGGTGTGAATGTTGTGAGATTGTTGCCTTACAATCCAACCTGCGACCCCTAATTGGTGTAGTTGGAAGGTTCTAAAGGTGTTGCATAACGAAACCTTAACTAGGTCATTGTCTTATCCTTTCACCTTTAGGGACTTTTTGAAAGTATCATCTAGTGTGTGTAATGGCCTCCTTCCTACATCAACCTATCCCCTATGCATAGCCTATGGACAGTGGTATTGGTATAACCTTCACTTCATAGGATCTGTCGATGGGTTTTAACAAGGAACCATCTCCTCTCTATATCCCTACACAAATCAATAGAAACATCGTAGCAGGTGTTCTCATTGATACGACATCACAAGCAAACATCATAACTGAGGAGATCATGTTGATTAACTTTTTACATAAAGATGGGTATGATGCACCTATGAGCACCATCCACATGCATGATGGGCTTTCCATGCCCCCTTTGGGTAGTATTGCTATGTCATTCTTGGTTGGACCTAAATCTGTGAAACTCCTGTTTGACATCATCCCTGGATCTGAACTCTTGAGAGTAAAGTTGGGTATCCCTTGGTTAGTGGCTATGAGCACGGTACCCTCGGTCGTGCATAAATGTTTAAAATTTATCCATGGAGGTTTCGTGCATGTAATTCACGACACTAGTTATAAACCACCGGTTTCTCATGGTAGCTACTCCTTGGACTACTCTTGGCATGTGCCCATTGGTCCTCTTTCACTGAGGATAGACCTCCTACACCGAACATATCATAATTATAAGAAGGGATACCTAAGGCTGAAAGTGAGATACCCTTCGTCACCTTATGATGTTTCACATAGGGCCTGCTTAAAAGCTAACAGTGATGCCACTAAGGCACATAGGAAGGAAGAAGAGAAGTGGTCCCAAGATCCTTCTTCCTCTTCTATTGGTCAGTATGATGATTTTTCTCGTTCTATTGTGGTACCATCAGATATTGTTTTGCGCTTGCGGGAGAATCCTATGGTGCCAGCTTGGCAAAAGCCTAAGCCTTCTACATTTGAACTTCCTATTTTTTTCCCACGAAGCCTGGACTCATCCAGTATAATAGGAAGAAGGTCTCCCATGGAGATTCCTCTTTGTCTCAACCTCTACAACCTCCTACTGCTCCTGCTCCCAAAGTAGTGAGTGGGAAGAGGCTCGCTGTGAAGGCTCTTGAACCGACTACCCTTGTTGCTACTCAACCTGCTCCTCCTGCTCCCATATAGGAATTTATTCCTCCGCTAGAGATGATCATGGTGGACATTCCCATGGTTGAGCAGGAGCTCTTCATTCCTTCGCAGCCTCCAGGCTCCAGCTCAAAGAGTCATAGAAACCGCCTTGTGCACAAGTGCAAGCACCAGTGAAAGGCTCTTCTAGCTGAGCAAGATGCCTCACAAAGGAAGAAAGAAGAGATGATCGCCCCTACTTTAGGGCCTTCTGCAGTGTCTTTCTCTCCCCTTCCCTCTTCTTCCCTTCAGTCTAGTTTCACGTTGCTTTTGGCCTCCATTGCGAGTATGAATGTGCCTGAGCCCAAGTGGGTATAGGTGTTCATCGCTCCCTCAATGGAACCTCCTTTGCTAATGTCCATTCCAGATATCTTTCCTTTCCCAAAATATGTGGATATGACTAATACCTCAATCATATATGCTACAGTTCTTTCCTCCTCTTCCTCCACACCTCTAGCCTCGTCTGTGGGGAGTTTGTCTCCTTCAACGAAGTGAAAGCTGAAGTGTGGTCCTTCTAGCAAAAAATCACATAAGGGGATCCCACCTTCTTCACAAGGTGGTCCCGTACTGACTTGTTCTTTCCTAGTGATAGAACCAGTCTCGACTTTCGCTGAGTTTGTCACCGCTCCTGAGTTGTTTGGAAAGCCTAGCGGTGAATCTCAAGCACAGCTTGCCCTGTCCACTGAGGTTAAACACAGCACTCCTATAGGGTGCATGCTTAACTTTGTGGATGAATTTTTGGCCTTTTCAATGATCTTTGTGAAATCGCTGACCCTAGCTCCACAACAGCTCAATGAAGAAGACCTTATGGGGCCCTCTTCCTTAGCCCTTGTTAAAGGAGGGTCAGATGCTCCTCCTCTTAATAGCCCACCACTGCAAGCTTGTCCTCCTTTCCCCCATGATGATCTAGAGTAGGAAGCAGATGACCTCTTGGTCGATCAATGTTAGGAGGAGGCCCCTTCTTGATCTTTTGTGTGTGTGTGTTGTGATTTTTTCACCCATGATCATGCTATGTGTGCTTGGATGACCCTCATCACCCCTGATAGTTCTTGGATATAGGTGTGGTTTTTGTGTCATAAACCTTCTTCTATTTGTATCATCATTTTTCCATGTTTGTACTTGATTTTCGATAAATTAGGGATGATGCAAAGCGTTGGGGGAATTTAGGCTTCTCTTCCATGTTGACCCAATTTTTTATTTTTACTTTTTCTTCTCATGCATTCTTTACATGGTCTAATATAGTAGGGGGTTTATGACAGTTCATTTATATACTACTACTATACATATATATTTATATTTATGAGTAGTTCTGACCCTGAAATATCAGCTACCCTTGTTCCCTTTGTTTGTGTTTTCATCTTTTGCTTTCTCTCTATGTTTCTCTCTTCTTTTCTTGAGTTGTCCCTCTCATGTGTGACAACGCCTTTCTACAACATTTTGATTTTCAGAAAATGCATTCGTTGCAAATGAATATTTTCTCAAAAATCTTCACAAACCTTTCTTCAGAATCACATTCTCAACTTAGAGCCCTAACAGAACATATTTCTTTCATCATGGGTTCGTAAAGAAAGGACTCAAAAACCTTCCTCCGAAGCGGGAACAACTTTGACCTTCCCCTCACCTGGGGACATATTCTTCCTTTAGAATTCATGGATGAAGTGAACATATTTCAAAAGGATCCCTTGATGATGGATCAATTTGAGAAAGAAAATATCTACTTTCGAACTGTGCATCCCTTGAGTGGACCCCTTCTTCACAACGGGTTCCCAAGGGACCCCTTTGAAAGTCTCCCAAATTGACAATGGTCTACATGATTGTCCACTTACTTGCCTACGTGGTCGCTTCCTAACTCTACGGAGTCCACTTTACTAGGTTTCCTCCATGCAAGAGATCTTGGGGGATACCTCCCTATAGGTCTAAGATCCTGTAGGGCACTTCCTTTGAGCTTCCTCCATGTGAGAGATCTTGGGGGTGGATCCCCTGCAGGTCTTTGGGCCTGTAGGGCACTTTCTTGGGTTTCCTCCATGCGAGATATCTTGTGGGTTACCTTCCCTATGGGTTTGTGGGTCTATAGAGTGCTTTCTTAGGTTTCCTTCATGTGAGAGATCTTGAAGGACACCTTCCCTATAGGTCTACAAGTTTGTAGGGTGATTTCCTAGCTTCCTCCATGTGAGAGATCTTGGGGGACACTTCCTAGGTATCCTTCATGTGAGAGTTCTTGGGGAACACCTTCCTTGCAGGTATGCAGGCCTGTAAGGCGCTTACTTCATGGGGCTTCCCTCATGTGAGAGGTCTTGGGGGTTGCCTCCTTGCAGGTCCACGGGCTTGTAAGATGCTTTCTTTCTTCAACTTCATAGTTCTAAGAAGCTATGAATTCCTTCACTTTCCCTACACCTTCAAGTTCATCAGATCGTGGTATGCTTCCTTGATAATTCAAGTATACATTTCTAACCCTACTATTCTTTGATCTACTTTACCAAAGCACTCATAAGTATTCGTGCTCACTAAAGTGGGGGGAAATGTATAGGAGTGAATTTGCACCCCTTATGCAAATTCCCATTTTTCCCTTCTCCACTTTAGAAAACCAAGTTTAGAGGCTAAATTACACATAAGCCCACTGCCTTCGTTCCACTTGGTTCTTGTTTTGAGCGTTAGTGGAGGAATTATAATCGAGGACGCCCGCATGGTGCATAGACATTTGTGTGGCGCACTTACATCCCTGGCAGATTCCTGTGGTTGGAACCTGCAAAGGCATTACACTTCTCATTGGCAGTCGACTTGTAACACCCACTTCAGCCAACTGACCTGAATATGGTCATTTTCTTCATCTTTCCTTTAAATTCCCTCCTTCTACATGCATTCCAACTTCTTCACAACTTCTTTTGCATTCAAGCAATCTCAGTCACAAGTCCAAGAATTCTAGTCTCCATTCCATCATTCTAGCAGCACTTTTGCACTCCATAGCAGCAACTACCTCACTCCATCACTTCAGTAGAGAAAGTGTGGGACAACACCATTGCAGGAGAGGCTCGAGTACTCTCATTCTCTCCTCCATTATCCTTGAGTGCTCTTGGTGGAGGTGGTAAGCTTCCCACTCCTCTCCTCTATTACTTGGTTGAGTAAGCACATTTATTGTTTGGTAGTGTTTTAGTGTTCTCTATTACATTACTTTCTTTATCATACTCACTTTCTTGGCTATCTGTGGAGGTGGAAACACCTAAACAAAGGTTTGACTGAGGCAGGCCCCTATATAGCCACCCAACAATTTTCCTCTTCTTTGTGTGTAGGTGGACATGCTTCTAGGAGCTAGTTGGCGAATGAATTCCTTTGTGAGATCATTCTTGCCACCCTAACTCTTTTATTTTTACTTTATCATATTAGAGTATATCTTTTCTACTTCATAGCGTTGTTTTGGCCCTTTAGTAGTAGATAGTTGGGTCATTAGTCAGTTTTCCAAAGTTCAACCTTGTCTCTTTACTTGTTTGGTCATACAAACGCTAGCACACTTTAGAGACGCCAGCATGTTGCATTGTCATCCTGGGACCACGCTTTCATCCTCAAGCAAAGAGCTTCTTGAGGCATAGTGTTGAACACAAAAATCAGATCGCCTAGCCCCATTCTATATTTTGGATTTGTAGAGTGATTGAAGGACTTTATAGTCCTCATCATTCTCATCCCATATTTCCTAACACCCTGTTAAGCTGAGGTAAGTTAGGGCATCCTTCCACTCTTGGCCCTCCATGACCTGGGGCCTTGAATATGGTTGGTCCCCCTCTCTTACACCAAGGTACCCTTTTGTGATAGCCATGTAAAATTGGCTATGGTCCATTTGGAGGGATCATACTCTTATTGTGTTGTATTTTATTTTGTAATTGAAAGATTTAATGTTTAATCATGTGATTTATGTTTTAAAAGTCAATTAGACTCTTGATGGGAGTTTTGGGATATTTTGACTTACTTTTATTATTTTGAATTTTTTTATGAGTTTAACTGGTTAAATAAGTCTTTAAACTGGGTTAATTGAACCTTATTTAACCCCTAGGATGATTGCCTATGGGTTAGGGGTCAAATCAAGCCCAAATCTTTGAAATATTGCAAGTTGTGACCCTTCTTAATTACCCATTAAGAAAATTGACAGATTTGGTGAAAGGGTTGGAGTGTTTGCTTCAAAATCTCATTTATGAGATATAAGAGTTCTTGTTGAGTGGGTAACATTCTTTGGCTCTTTACTTCTCCCGTGAGCTCTCACACATGTGTGAGAACTTGTGGGGAGGTGTGTCCATATGAGTGAATGAGAAAGTGACATGTGTCACTCTCTCCTCCAAGGGATTTCAAACCTTGCCTCCTATTTCAATACTTTGGAAAATGAAAGACAAGGTTCTTTTTTTTTGGTTTTTTTGGGAGTTGGCTTGGAGGAAGAGGAATTGGAGGTGATTTTCATTTTTTTCTTGATTTGAGCTTGTATTTGAGGTAAGTGTCTTTCCACTTATGTGTTTGAGTTTTCTCTTTTGTATGATAATGTGAAAAGACTACTTATGTTTATTTCTTTGTGTGTTTTATGTGTTCTTGCATATGTGTGTGTGTTGGGTTGGGGTTGCATGAGGATAGGCTCACCCAATATCAGAAGATAATCATTTGTAGGGGATAGGAAGTAGTAGGAACCTCCATGGGGAAACTAATTTCTTCCTTTGAGAAGGAGAGATGAAAAAAGGGTATGAGTACCCATGTTAGTATGGTGGTATGGGTGTATGGAGTTGGATAGTATGGAAGATGTGTCAAGTATGTGAAGTATTGAAGAATTGGGTTGTTGAGAAGAAATAAAATAAAAATGATATTTTGGTTATGATTCTTGTGCACTAGTTTCCCCATGTGGTAGTGTAGTCCACCTCTATCCCCATTTTTGGATTCTTATAGAATCCTTTTGTAAATGTGCAATCTTGGATGGGAGTATTTTGTTGTGTGTTGTTGTTTTGAAATGGATTGTTTATACTTTGTGTGTACCCATATACT
This sequence comes from Sequoia sempervirens, assembly GCA_007258455.2. Taxonomy (NCBI): domain Eukaryota; kingdom Viridiplantae; phylum Streptophyta; class Pinopsida; order Cupressales; family Cupressaceae; genus Sequoia; species Sequoia sempervirens. Next base: position 85,639 of record VDFB02024194.1, read on the forward strand.
TGGTTACCTCCTAGATTTGGGGTGGTTTGTGATCAAACCTACGGTTGGGAGGTGAGAATACCCTATTGGCCATGAAAGGAAGCTATATTATGTGTTTATTTGCAAGTTGTGAAGTTTCCACCATTGTTGTTTATCATCCATGTGCAAGTTCTCTTCTACATAAAGCTAACTTGTAGTTAGCAAGGAAAGAAAAAATAAATAATGGAAGAACAATGTAATAGAATTGTGTGGTTACAAACAAAAAATTAAAGTTTTATACAACCACTTGTAGTAACAATAGGCAGTTTTTTCCTAATACTGTGATTTAATGTGGAAAATGTAAAGACTATTTTGTCAGCGTATATGAAATGATGTAACAATATCTAACTATGTATTCAGTTTATCTTTAAAAAGGGATTCTTTTTCAAACTACATATTGATGTCCATATGATTTGTATGCTGAAAATGAATTTTCTTGCACTGGTGAAAAGAGAAAACTACTTCTTACTTGCAAGGGAAAGAAATATGTAATGTATGCATAGGAATGGGATATATAATTCTATTTGAGCTCAATATATTAGTCTTTGCAATTAGGGATGAAATGTTTTTATGTGAATGTAAGAACTAGTGATTCGTTTGGGAAAGATCCATTTTTCTTTTGAGGTTCTCTATGCATTAGTGATAGGGACCTACATAATCTTTTACAGAGTTGTTTGTTTTAGAAAATGAGACTTGTAGATTCAAAGTTTTGATAACACTCCTTCAACTCTTCCTTCATTGTAATTGTATGTATTTAATTTATACAGAGGTTATTTATAATAATGATTATTTGACATTGTTGTATTTGATATGTGAGTAAATATATATTATTTTAATACTATTATATTAAAATATATTATGAGGTGATTTTTTTTGTGGCTTGAAAATATTTTGAAAAATGAATCAATTAGCTTATTTGCAATGGAAAACAATAATAAAAGATAATAATAATAATAGTAATGTATAATATTTTATATGTGTAGTTTGTTGTGTAATTTATAAAAATAGAAATTAATAATAGTGAAATGAAGAATGTGTTTTATTTATATAAATGGTAATTGTATTGAATTCATGTATATTTTTTACATCGATTTATTTCTAAGGCTTTGAGTCCTTTTTCTCCAACTTTCCTGTCTCCATTTTTTTTATATCTATCAAATGTGAATAGAGGCATAATGTGTAGACCTTGTATACACTTAACACGAGAAATCCCCACAAATATTAATCTCGTTCTTTTAGTTGGTCCTATGTCAATATTTTCTTTTTGAAGATTTAAACCTTGTGATTTGTGTATTGTTAATGCCCAAGCTAAAATTAACAATATTTGTATTGAGCTTTCCCTTTGAATTGGTGTGATCAACTTATAGTAAATGGACATTGATTGTCGAATGGAATTCCTAAGTAAATATCAAATTGAACCAATAGATATGTTGATGGTTGAGGTGGTCTTGTTCCTGGTTTATATATAATATGTTGAACAAATCCAAGAGCTCCATTTACAAGACTTGCTTCTATTCATAGGTTTGATGTTAACATATCCCTTGCATTTTTACTCAATAATAATTTAATATCAATTTCATCATCTACCCCTTTTTATGTTGCATTAATAGTTTTAATTTTTTTTGGGATGCTATGTGCAATTGGATTTCTCAATGAATGTAATTTTTTTCCTATTGTGAATGTGAACATTATCATTTGTTGAAAACAACTGAACATTGTTTTTAAATTCTTCATTGGTTGTTGCATCAATTCTTGCATTAGATCTTGTCATTAGAAGTATCCAATCATCAATAGTGGGATTTGCATCTTTAATATTTGTTAGAAATTGCTGAAATATTTCTTGATCGTTGTTTAACCCAACTTTTCTAAAAATGTGATCTAAAGTAATGACATTTTTGAATTATTTCCATAGTATTATAGCTCATCTTTTGTTGGTGTATGGTGGTTTGTCATTAATAGGTGCTAGTCTCCAACCAAGATCATTGATATTCTTGAAAGTAATTTATAAATATTATGTTGTAAAGTATTTATGATAAATAAGAAATTGTAGCACATTTAAATTCAAGTTAGTTAAAATAAATAATATTCAATGCTTAAATTTTGAATGAGAGACATACCTACAAATTTTTTATGTTAATTTTGAGGAAAAGCTTGACGGAGTCAAGAATCTATATTTTCAATCAGTTTTTCACCTATGAAACTCATTTCATCAATCAATATGTATCTAGTTGTGTTAATTCCTATTGAAAAATTGATAACATCATCCCTTCAAGTTCTTTGAAGTATCTTATTACAATTTTCATGATGGAAAACTTATTCAATTTCAAACCAATCGCACTCAAAATCACCAATGCTTTGTCTTTAGGTTAAAGTGTTGACATATGCTTGATCCATAAACAAGGGCTCAACACCCACTACAAACTTTGACATATCAGCGCATATCTTAATCAAAGCCAAAAATAAAATACACACAACAATGCAAAGGGAAACAGAGATAGATTGAGTTCAAAATTATACCAAAATAGAGGAATCAAGCGGCCACATCATAAGTTATAATTCAACTTCTATTTTCCACAGGTGATATCAATCTACACAAGTACTTTTCTTATTCAAATATTCAAAGAACAAGTTTTAAAAGTGCAATCATCCCTTGCTAGGTGATGGGAACAATAAATAATGACCACATTATCCTTGCTATTTAGCGCCACAGCCACAAGTAGTTGAACTCCATCATGTAACTCAGAAGCACTTGATCATTTTTGGTGTATCGAAGCAAAGTCAATATGGAACTCAATGGAGTCAATTCTCAAAGAATCAATTTCCTTTTCCTGTTTAGCCTAATTCCTCCAATTAGATTGGTTTTTCTCCAACACTTGTCCCTCTCACTCAAACCTTGGAAAAATAGACTCTTTTCACCAAAATAAGGAAAATTGGATGCTCTTCCATAACCATTTCTAGCAGCAAAACATTTCTTTTCCCAACACTCCCACAAGGTGGCGTCTCCTTCCTTCTCAAGCCAAACTTCCCAATGATCTTTGAATTATTTCATTTTTTACATAATTACCATCCCTTCTGACTATCCATCGTTGATTCCAAGAGAAGAGTAGTTTATTCATTCGAGACTTTTTTTTCCCTAACCGTTCTTCATCTTGGAAACCACTCACACAAGCAAATAAATTGATCCCCTATAACTAAATTTTTTCTATTCACAACAAAGAGAGCTTGAAGCAAATCAAGGAAGTGGTTTACTATGCCTCCTATGCTTCCATTTGTCAACAAGAGACAAGGAACAAACTGAAAAAAGACAAAAAAACTCAAAAGAAAACCAAGATTAAGGAAAATAAAACATTCAAAACATTCACACCAAAATTGGTGATGCAAAGGAAAGATTATGCCCTTGCATCAGGCTCCTCGAGGGAGTTGTTTGTGAGCATAGCTCACAAAGGGGAGTTAGGTAGTAGAACTACCCTTCCAAGATCTCAACACTTGCAACATATCCCCAAATGCTTATAAACAACCCACAACCATCATTTATGCCTCTTCTTCCAACATTTTGTCAGAGTAGTGCCTTTATTCATCGAACTTCTCCTCCCAAAGTCCACTTTCATTTGCTTTTCATTGAGTAGCTTCATTTGATTCCAAACTGTCGAAAGAATGAACTTCTCTTGACTAATTATTCCCCATTTCAAATTATTGTTTCTACACCCCATCTTGTCATCGTCAACATATTTTGCCCACTTTCCAAATAGTCTCTTATTGTTGCATCCTTTCCACTCGTATTGCATTTTCCTTTCCATAGAAATCATTGCATCTTCAATAAAACCATCTTCAACTATATTCAAGGGGTTTGAAAACTAAGATGTTACCTCACCATTGGTGTATGCACTATTCATTACGCCTCGTGTTAGTACAAGTCATTCTTGCTCAACTACCTCAATTTGGAGAACCAAGTCAGCTTTTCCATTCTCTTTCATTGTCTCCACACTCTGCTCACACATATTCATACCAATGTATTCATCTTGGTACTGCTAGTTTGAACTCTCCTATATCCCTGTATCCATCATAATACCAATAGTTTCCCCAACTTCACAGTCACCTATGTCAACACTCATGCAACCTTGAGGAAAATGAAGGTTCACCTCCTTAGTTACTGGTGCAACTTCCTTTGACTCGCTCTCATTTATCGACTATTTTCTTCTTATCATTATAACCTTACTACTGCTACTATGGTTGTCCTCTTTTGATTCTTGCAAAGGAAACAAGGTATGTTTGACTCTGTCTTTCTCAAAAGTGTATGTATTACTTCTTCCATCATGTATGGAATTTCGGTCAAACTACCTAGTAGCACATGACACACATCCATCAACATGATATCACACACAACACTATCCTTATAACTTCCTATTTGAAATTCAACTAAAGCTTATTCATCTACCAACAATTAATGGCCTTTTTGCAACCAAGAAACCTTATTTGGTGTAGGATGTGTAGTTCTCTTAAGTCTTAACTTTTCCACCATTTCTACAACCACTAAAGCATCCATAATACCACTATCAATAATTAATTTGCAGCACTTACCTTCATCTTTGCACTTTGTTTTGAATAGATCCTTCCTTTGTACTAGTTGATGACTCTCCTTTGGTATTTTTAGCAACACTCTTTTGAACAAAAGAGATTCTCTAGACTCAATTTCTTCCTTTCATGGAGAAATTGATCCTGCACTCTCTTGATCCGCTTGCACAACCTGATTTCTCCTTTCAATCCTTGTGTAACCTCCATGGGAAGATTCTGGAAACTCCCAACTCTTGTGACCCACATATTGATTGCACTTGAAACATTTACCAACAAATCCCCTTCCTCTTCCTTGATAACCATCACTTCTAACAAATCTTTCTCCTTTATCCTAGTAACCTCCTTTTTCTAACTTAACTTTCCCTCTGGAGCTACTTGGCTCTCCATCTTGACAGTGTTGTTTTCCTTTTTCCATGTAGCCTTGTCCTCTACCTCAGCCTTACTGATTTTGCCTCCTCATCAGTTTCTCCTCTACCTTAATGGAAAACTGGTAGGCTTCCTCCAAATTTCTTAGTGACACTAAACTCAACTCATCCTACAAACTATATCTCAACCCATTTAGATTGCCACATTTTCCAAATCCTCTTCACTATGGCTTGACCAAATCACCAACTTGTAGAACTCTTCTGTGTATTCCTTGATCGACATATCTTTTTGCTTTAGATTATGCAATCTTCTACAAAGAATAGTTTGATAATTTTCTAGAAGAAACTTCATCTTCAACTTAGCAACCATTCGATCCCATAAGATGATCTTTTCTTTGTTCTTCCTTCATCTCTCTGATTGGACATAGTCCCACCATATAGCAATGTGGCCCTTAAGCCTTGTGTAGGAAAATTTCACTTTTCTTTCCTTTGCAACTCCTTCATACTCAAAATGCTTATCCACGTCATTAATCCAATCTATAAATTCTTCTCCGTTTAGACTTCTCGAATACACTGGAACCTCAATTCTTGGCTTGGCTCCCACATTCATTATAGCTTCGATCAATTTTTCTTCCACTCCCTCGAGTTCTCCTTGATCTTCATCATCATCTACTTGTGGTCAATCTTCCACTTCAACATCATTGGCTTCATCCACTGGTGTTCCTCTTAAATATGCCCTCTCCATCGTACCCATTTGTGTAGTCAATTTTTGCAGCAATTCAAGGACTCCATCATCATGTCCTCCTTTGCCTCTTCATCGACCTCCTCTACCTCTCATCACTCTCGATGGTATTATGCCCACTCCTCAACAGCCCCTAATCTTCAAGCTCTGATACCAAATTGATGGAAAACTTACTCAATTTCAAACCAATCACACTTAAAATCACCAATGCTTTGTCTTCAAGTTAAAGTGTCAACATATGCTCAATCCATAAACAAGGGCTTAACACCCACTACAAACTTAGACATATCAATGCATATCTTAATCAAAGCCAAAAAGAAACTACTCATAACCACACAACGGGAAATAGAGATAGATTGAGTTCAAACTTATACTAAAACAAAGGAATGAAGCAGCCACATCATAGTTCTAATTCAACTTCTATTTGCCACAGGTGACAACAATCTACACAAGTACTTTTCTTATTCAAATATTCAAAGAGTAGGTTTTACAAGTGCAATCATCCCTTGCTAGGTGATGGGAATAATAAACAAGGACCACATTCCCCTTGCTATTCAATTCCATTGCCACAAGTATTTGAACTCCTTCGTGCGACTCAAGAACACTTGAGCATTTTTTGTGTATTGAAGAAAAGTCAAGATGGAACACAATGGAGTTGATTCTCAAAGAATCGATTTCCTTTTCCTGTTTATCCCAATTCCTCCAATCAAATTGGGTTTTCTCCAACACTCATCCCTCTCACTCACACCTTGGAAAAATCAACTCTTTTCACCAAAACAATGAAAATTGGATGCTCTTCTAGAACCATTTCTAGCAGCAAAACATTTATTTTCCCAACACTCCCACAAGGTGGCGTGTCCTTCCTACTCAAGCCGAACTTCCCAATGATCTTTGACTTATTTTTTTTCTGCACAGTTACTGTCTCTTCTAACTATCCATCGCTACATCCAAGAGAAGAGTAGTTTCTTCATTCGATACTTTATTTCCCCTAATCGTCCTTCATCTTGGAAACCACTCACACAAGCAAATAGAGTGATCCCCTATAACTAAATTTTTTCTATTCATAACAAAGAGATCTCAAAGAAAATCAAGTGGTTAGTTGTGTCTCCTATGCTGCCATTTTTCAACAAGAGACAAGGAACAAACTGAAAAAAGATGAAAAACTCAAAAGAAAACCAAGATTAAGGCAAACAAAACTTTCAAAACATTCACACCAGAATTGGTGATGCAAAGGAAAGATGATGCCCCTGCATCATTTCAACTTTGAATGAATGGTTGATGTTGCTATATTGAAAGTCGCAACCCCAGTTGGTGCATGTAGAAGTAGGGGAGATTGATTTGGCATTGAAGCATTATGAAGTGCTTCTTTTATTGCACCTATCACATATGAATTTCCTACTCCTATCATACCTTGAATTATCATATACACTGGAGATTTATTTTGATTTACATGGTAGTGTGAAAGGATAATGTTAACCACTTCTTTATTGTTGAGGTTTCTATAGTTAATAGATTGTGGTATATCATCATGAGTTAGAAAACCATTAATTTTCATGATCATAATGAAATTGATAGCTTCATTTGTGTATTTTTTACTTTTGAAGTCAGCAGACCAATCTATTTGTTTGTCTAAATCTCTCCTTCCCAACATATCTATCGCTAAAATCTGCATAATTTCACCATGATGAAGTTTAGATATAATTTCCCATTCCTACTCTGTAGTAGTGTCTTGGATAGTGTTTTTAGTTTGAGAATCATTATTGTCTTCAATAGTTTTTGTAACTATTCTTCATTTGACATGCCATTGATTATAGTTGAGTTTTTCCTAGTTTGATAGTACTGAATCATTGTTATGTCCAACATCTCTATGAATGTCATGGAGTGGTTTGTATAGCAACAATTCTAAGAAGCAATAATTGAACGATTTATTTTATTCACATGGAGGAATAGATATAAATTTTGGAAATACTCGTACAATAGCTGGTGTTTTTCATGCATTCCATTTGTTATCATTTTATGCTTAGCATTATATATCCATGATTTTGTTGAATTAATTAGTGAGACATTTTCCATGTGCAAAGACCTATTTTTGTATGCATCAATGTAAGATATTGTTTGTTCTTCATTTTTATTTTCATAATGCAACACCACATGTTTGAAAACCTCACTTGATACATTTAGATTGATAAATTTTTTGTTGCTTTCCACTAACAGAATTTCTAATAACATATGGAATGTTTCTTGAGCTCCAATATCACATTCTATTATCATTTCAATTAGAAGCTTCTTATAAGCTTTTTCAACAAGGTCATCTAGATTTTCCATGTTTGCAAGACGTATTAACATTTTTTGGTATGTTGTTGAGCTTCTCTTTTCTTTTGTTGCATGTTTTGCAATTTATTTTACATGTTTTGATAGAATAGGTTTCCAATCTATATTTTCTCTCCATAGTTACAATATTTAGTGGTTGTGTGAGTTAAGTCGGACATCATTTCTAGCAGGCTCAATTTTTTTCACCGGATTCTAAATTTTCATATAATTTTGATCCTTGTAAATTTAGTGGTCATGGAGCATTATACCTACAAGGCATATTATTAGCATATAATTTAGTGTATTTAATGAATTGGGAAAATATATTTTTTGAAACATTATATATAAATTTTGTAGTAAGGCTTACGTGTAAACCATTTTCCCATCTTTTTTTTCGTATAAATGCACCTTTTCTACAAATTGTATGTCTTTCTGTACAAGGTGATCCCACAATACTTGTTTACAATTTTTGGCCAAACTGGACACTAAAATATTTTTTTCTAACTAAATCTTCACTTTCGGGCACCTATAGCGACTAAACCGTGAGCAATTTGAAGATGATACAAACTAGCGATTTGTGACGTTTTGTCTATAGATTTTAAATATATTTTTTTCAAAATTATTGGAATCAAATTGTACTTCTTTTTCCATCTCCTTTGAAAACTAGTTTTTTTTAGTAAACAACATTTTTAAGGAGTGACGCTCACCATATAATGCATAACTTTTTTTCCATGAAGGATAAAATTCTAAATTTTTCAAATTTAGATTTGTAACTATGATATCTAGTGCTTCCAGTTGGTTTCATAGTGTTTTATTGAATTTTTTTCCTTAATCAAGTTTCAAAGTCAAACCAATTACAATTCAGACATAAGCGAACTATATAACACAACTTTTTTTGTATGTATCAAAATTCAAAAAAAAAAATTGTTGGATCAAGGACTTCAATATCTGGTGCACTCATATTTTTCATATTTTTTTTATATTAATCTTCTATTTTTCCACATGTGTAGAACAAAGAGATTGATTTTTGGTGAAAAACCTACATTCACAAGAAATAAAAAATAAATATAATAATAAAATTATATTTATTTAAAATTATATTTTTTGGGAAGCTTATAATAAGGACTACATACTTACAAAAAATAAATTTTAAATGAATTCGTTTAATCCCCCAAAAGGTAAATCAAAAGTGGTTTTTTATTAGCATTTTGATAGTTGTAAAGGAGAGTCTATTATAGGTATGGTTTAAAACTAGTGGGGTTCTATCCAAGGGGGTTTGATCTAAGGTAGTTTGATCAAACCCTCTTCAATTGGAATGCTTTAAATGGACCTTTTTAAGGCTTAAATCATTATACTTTCTAAAAATATGTGATTTCAGCAAAAATTAGAATCTCCCATAAATTGTAAACCAGCTTTGTGGAATCACCCTACAGTGTTTGTTATCTCATCATAATCTTTTTTGACATCTATTTTTGCAAGTTGTGTTGTATTTTTAAGACATGGATGTAGAACATTATTTTGAAATTCCTGCAATAGAAAGTACAATCATTAAATTAGTTGTATTATAAGGAAATAAGAGACGTATTTAAATGTGTACATTTATTTGAATGTCGATATTATACCCATAAATTTTGTTCAAGGTTAGTATGTCTAGGATTCCATGCGTGAACAATAAAGTTGAAGTATCTTTAAACTGCATTTTGTTGTTCATTATTGGACCAATTAATATTATTCATGTGTTTGGTGCTTCATGTATCCATAAAAATCCATGTACATGTGTTGATCCTCTATGTTGCCACTCATATTTTCACCAATAGTCTTTAACATATATCTATTTTTGAAGGATTTATTTTTTGAAATTAGAGAGGTGTAAGTGCATGTATTGTGGAACTATATGAGGGTATTTGATGTATTTTTTTTCACCAAAGTTGTGCTTCTTGTGGATTTGTTGGTGATGTACCTGGAATTAGTGCATGTAAATATGGCCAATACAAGTCAATTGCACTAAATGTAAAGAATATTGTAGGTGTACCAATTTTATGTAGCATGTCTATCAATTTTACATGACATTTTGTCCAATACAATCTTGTACCTCTTAAAGAAGTTCCATTTCACATCAATCGATTTGCAAGATGTGATTTTGGCATATTTTCATATGTTCGTGTAGCTCTTGTATAGTGATTGGCATGTCATGGATATTCCTCTTCACAAAAATTGTAATGGATGTTTGTGCCCGACGTCTCATTATCATATTTGTCATATAATATTGAAACTGTGGATGTTTCACAAAGAAAGTGTATTTAAAACATAATAGATGCTTTACATATTCATGGAGATGTATTTTCCTGATTTGTGGTTCTAACCAATCACATCTACCATCTGGAAATAAGGTTGGAAATGTCATATCAAGTAATATTGATGTTACATATTCATTAATTCGAGATCCACCTATTGTTGGTCAATCAATTAATGTTGTTGGATCTGTATTTGGGTTGTTAACCCATGCATGGAGCATATCCATTTTTGTTTGTGCATTAAGTGTTTGAGAATCCATTGATGTAGTGTGATCAATGATATTACCTTCATAAGTATCCATCACTGGTCCAAGGAAAATAAATTCTTGTGTTTGATTGTAATTCCATATGCACAATTCTCAGTTCAAAAATATTTTGATCACAAATTGTAAATAAATTCTTACTTGAGCATTTGCATTGATTATGACATCAGAGTAGAACTTGCTATGGATGATTTTGTAATGGAGTGCTTTATAAACACGATCTCTATTCACTATGAAGTGACAGTTTGTGACACATTGATCTTTCTTTTGAACTATAATAATTGGTAAATATTTAATACAATGGGGTAATTTTTTTGATATATGTTCAATATGTTGTGGAAAGCTTATAGAGTGTCCTCTATATTTATACTGACCACCTCTCTCATGTGTATCTTGTAGTATAGGGCTTACATGAGCGATTAATATTTCTTCTACTTGCATGAGTTTTGATCATTCTTCTAGTTGCAATCTTGGATTCATATTATTTGTAGCTGAAAATTTGTTCACACCTTTATCTTGTTTGTATCTATTGCAAATAGGACCCTGTGGAGTGTGAGAAATTTTGATTCTAACATAAAATTCTTCACAAGTATAACAAATTGATCATAGGGACTTGTACGCATCTAAACAATTATGAAATATCATTTCCATTTGTTTGAAATTAGTTGCAAACAATCCATTTGGATTTGTTGTGGTTGGAAAAACTGAATGTGAAGCATAGTTGAAATCATTTTTTGTTGAAATATATTCATGTGTATATTTCCTTCCCCTCTGTTTTGTTTGTAATTGTTGTATAGTTAGTTGTAAATTTTTTCTAGCATATCTTCTTCTATCTACTTCATTCCTTTTTTTTCTTTGTTCATCTCTTTCTACTTCAGTCATTTTCCACCTTTGTTGTTTTCTATATTCTTTCTTGTATTCTCTTTGATATTGTTTCCTTTGTTCTTTAGATTCGAAGTGTTTTTTTTTGTCGTGCCATATCTAGAAATGAAAAGCAATTTGAAAAAATTAATTAGTAAAAATAACCATATTAGTTAAGAAAATAAGTATGAGATAAAATAAACTATTAAATTAGATACTTATATTATCTTATACATAGCATTTTTTTAAGTGATGTATTATTATATTAATTATACTATTATAGTATAGTTACATTGAAAATTTAATTAAATAAAGGTAAATATAGTATAATGTTATATTGTAGTAGTATATTTCATAGTAAGTTATTTTTCTAATATTATATTATAATTAAATTATTTTATAATTATATTTATATTAGTTTTAGTATTTTTTCTAAAAAGCATGTTTATTGTAATGTATTATTATATTAATACATCAATAACATACATTAATAATGTAAGATTTACTTTAATGTAATATAATTAATTTATATTATCTTATACATATTAATTTTTATTTTTAGAATGATTAATTTATTGTATTATTATATTACTTATATTATTTTAAAACATTTAAAATTTATTTCAAATTAATTAAAGGTAAGTTTAATACAATGTTATATTGTAGTATTATATTTAATAGTATATTGTTTTTGTAGAATATGATATTTTTTTTGTTTTTTTTATACCACAGGGGTGTCCCTACTATCCAATCCATACCTTGGGTGTCTAAGGTGAGCTAGGGCGAGACAAGTCCCCTGTGGGTGAGATCCCCTGCCCGCAAGAAGTCCCACCTCTTAAACTCGAGAGTAGAGTCGAACCCGAGACCAATGGGGAGCAAACCCACTACCCAAGCCAACTCTACTACCCATTTGAGTTGTAGAATATGATATTATATTAACTTAAGTTTTCCTAATATAATTTTATATTATATTATTTACATTATCTTATTAAAAATATTTAAAATGTATTATTATATTAATTATATAATTATAGCATATTTTGAATAAAAAATGATTTATTTAAAGGTAAGTTTAATACAATATTATATTGCATTTAAATTATTTTATATTTATATTTATATTTATTTATATTAAAATTATAATGGTTAGTGTGAATAGTTTTTTTATATTTAATTTATATTTTTTTCTTATAATTAGATTATATTATAACTTAATTTTTATATTTTATTCTAATGTATTATTATATTAATTATCCTATTATAGTATAACTATTATTGTGAATGTGAATAGTTATTTTTTTTGTATGTAACATATGTAATTTTTAGGAATTCTACTCTCCCTGCTATCTTTGTGGCATATAAAATATGTGTGGCTATTAAAGAAATTTTCCTTCCTAGGATTACTTTTCACAATGGGTCAAAGATTAATCTCAACCTCTATGATATCTCTATTGCACAAAAGTGGAAGTTGCCCTGTGATATTTCCCTCCCAGTGACTAAAGGGAAAACCTCTAGGGAAGATGTTGTTTGGAAAGCTCCTCCAAATGGTTGGGTGAAGGCTAACTTTGATGGAGCTACTAAAGGGAATTTGGGACCTACAAGTTGTGGGGGAGTGATCATAAATTATAAAGGTAGGCTCGTCTCTATTGTGGTGCTCCCTTTGGGAATCCAGACAAACCACTATGCGGAAGTAGTTATAGCCTATCATGGTCTTAAGATGGCACAAGTTAAAGGCTATAAGAAAGTTTGGTTGGAGGGTTACTCTCTGAATATCATCAATAATTTGAAAAATTGTGCTACCCCTTCTTGGACTATTGAGTCTTTGATTAGGGACTCCATTGATAATCTTAAATCTTTTGATGAATATTACATCTCTCATATTTTGAGATAGGGTAACGGTCTAGCAGATATATTTGTTAATATTGGAGTTAGAGGTGTTAGGGAATGGGGTTTGAATAACCTCCTCCCTATAGAGGCAATAGCAACTATTAACCATGATTGCCAAATTTAAATTGCTTAAGGATTCATTATGGCTTGCAGCATGCATGTCTATCTTCACGTGGCCAATGATTATGTGGAAGGATGGTAAGCCTGATTTGAAATGAGCTAATGGTACGGTGGCTAATATCCATAGGGAATGAAACTCTATGATCTTAATTCTTCCCTACCTTAATTCAATTTTCACATGGATTTTGGGCACTCCTTGCATCGTCTTCCAGAGTTTTCTTCTCACTGTGTTCAGAGTTCTCAAGCCTTTACACTCTACAAATTCTATTGATGTGGGTGGAGATAGGAACCACATGAATCCCTTCTCTTGTGAAGTTGCCAAGAAGAAGAACGAGGTTTGGCAGGTGTTGGAGAAAGGAGGGATAACTCCATACCTAGAGAGATTGCATGGCAATAATCCTCAGACTATGACTTTATTTGCAAAAGCTTGGAATAATAAGGTGTTGAAGTTGGGCGGAACAGAGTTTGATGTGAATGAAGAATTTATAGAAAATACCACTAGTTTGGCCATGGATGGTATGAAATTTTTTAGAGACAAAAAGGAGTTGCAAACTACTATGCAAATCTTCTTTAAGGGGGACGAAGCTAAGGACTTGAAGACTGCAAGGAGTGGGAGCTACTAGAGGAGCTCTCTTAAGGCGTTGTGGGGAGATGTGGCTAAGGAACTCATGCATTTTATCACCCTAGAAGGATGCTTCTCCACGGTAAATTCTTACCACTTCATTTTGCTTAATCATTTCTGCCATAAGAAAAGGATTTCCTTTCCCTATTATCTCCTGGTGTCACCAGATTCTAGTCTTAAGGACCATAAGAAAAACCCCAAAAATCTTGAGGTGGCTAAGCCGATTGCTACCCCAAAGGGAAAAAGTTCTAAGCCAACGGAGGAGTATGAGACTGTCTCAAAGAGAAGCCAGCTAGTAAAAAAGGGAAGAAAAGGAAAATTATTTTGGAAAAGGAGTCATATTCTGAGGAGGATGTGCACTTTGTCTCAGACTCACTTACCTCTTTGGAGGTGGGTCCTCAATCCCCTGTTGTGGGAAATTCAAAATAAGGGGAGTTGTGTGCTAACAAGGGTTATGAGACTTGTAATAATGAGGTGGTTGTTGATTTTCCAAGTAGTGGTGTGAAGGAGAAGAATGATTTGTATGGTGAGGCTTCTTCGCCACCCCCTATGACCAAGTAGAAGGAGCTAGAGGAGGCAAGTAAGAAAAAATGGGTTATAAGGATTACGAGTCAATTACTGGAGAGGGTCTCTCCTCTCACGATCATGGGTGGTTTCGATGCTGATGATTCCCTAAGTGTAAACCTGGACTTGGAGCAGAAAGGTAAGACTGGGGTTGTTGGTGGTCAGAATGTTGTGGATACCTAGGCGACAGACCTAGAGAGGTTGAAGAAAAGAAAGGTTGTGGCTGGGGAGATTGTGAATTCCATCTACAAAATCAAAACACCGGTTGCAACTGGGAAAGGTCAGGAAGTCTCTGCCAGTCAGGATAAGGTTAGTTCTTCTGAGGAGTAAGATGCTGCCGGGAAGGGGGTTTTTAATATTGATAGGGAAGATATCTCTTATGTGTTGGGAACTACTAGAGAGGGTTCCATTGTTTTACATTCAAATGGTTTTTTCATAAACTTAATAAGACTAATGTCAAAGTTAAGGGTGTAATGAGTAAGGCTGAAGAGTCCTCTGTCCAAAACTAGATTGATGAATTGTTTGATTCCTTGAACATTGTGGGGGAGGAAACTCTTAAGATGGAACAAAATATGGAGGGTAGAATCCTCACCCTCGAGGATCAAATGGAGAAAGTTTGTGCTAGTATGGTCAGGGGTGGGGAGGTGACTAAGTCTATTGTTAACTTTGATTATGTTGGTATTACTTCTCCTTTTTCTAGTGCCAAGAAGCATAAGGAAATTGTTCATGCTGAAGAGATTGGTGCTAGTGGTAAGTTGATGGAGGAGGAGGTTTCTGTTGATAAGGGTGGGGAGAACAATAATGTTTTGATTACTAAGGTGAATACGGATGGACCTACTGCTAGAACTAGAAATAAGACTAAGGCTCGAATTGGGGCTTCTGATAAAGAACTAGCTGATGTTTTGGATAATGCTTAGAAGGCTGCGATGAGCAACGTGGAGGCAGCTAATATTTTGAAAAACATGTAGTGTTGTTGGTTGGGGTCCTCCTTTTTGGCTGACATTTTGCTTTTGGTTCATTGTTGATGGGCTAATTTATGCTTAGTGTTGTTTTCTTTTGTAAAAGGTTTTGAGCCCCTTCAAAACCCATT
>VDFB02024195.1:0-39574 GCA_007258455.2 Sequoia sempervirens
TATTGGGGGACTTCACAATTATTGCACGATGGGTAATCAAAGACCATATACCATCTTTCATAAAAATGGTTCTTAATCTTTTGGTGGTGGCACCAATGAATAGGAAACCTCTTTGCACTGAGGGTAAGATTTTGATTTGTTTTAGGGTCAGTGAATAGAGAGAACAAATCACCTTTAGTAATTTTTAAATCTTTTACTTGTTTATATGATAATTTGTCTGCATAATATGCCCTAGCTCTCTGCCTCCTATCTTGCCATCCAGATATTTGTTGGGTGATTGCATCTACATTTTTTAGCATGTCTTTCAATGAATTTTCTAGAAGCATTCTTTCTCTGGTTGAAGCATTTGGATCACTCAACCTACTGATAAGATCCTTAAGTTGTTTCTATTGTTCTCAATATCACCCCTCAAATTTTCTCTTGAGTGCCGTGGAGGAATCTGAGAGAATGGTGGGGAGGTTGGATTTTTGTTGTTGAGGTTGATTTTGTTGAGGATTTTGCTGTTGAGGATTTACCTCCTCTTCTTGTTGAGGATTTGCAGGATTTCCTACAGATTTTTTAAAAAACAATCAAATCTAACCTAAAACAAACAAAATCAATTTCAAACTAACAAATTCAAAACAAATAGTAAACAATACTTACCTCCTGCATCTCTTCGTCATCGTGGCACCATATTTGCAAACAAAATCCAACTGTTCTTGATGAAATTTGCAAAAGTCCTTCCTCCTAGAATGCGAGCGTGAAATTGAGGGTTTTTGGTCGCGAGCAGAGCTGAGAAACAGTGAAAAGCAAATGATACACATTTCACTTTTTTTTTTCTTTTAAAAGCACATAACATGCTCGTGTTATGTGTTTCCCCATTTTTTTCCATTTGGCCACAAAAGTGTGACCAACTTCATGCACCCGCCCGGATGTTCTAGCTTTGTATACTCCTACAAATGGTTGCTCCAAGCTGGCAAATCCTCCCAAAGTATTGGTCATTTTTAGGACATACAGAGACTGTATCACATTCAATAAAATATTGAGCCACTTCCCATGCCTCCATGAAAATACAACAAACCCCTTTGCATACAATCCATCCTACCAAATTGATCCATATCAAGAACATGAACCAAAGCATATTTAAGGCAACACCATGCAAAATCAAGATCAAGAATCTGAACATCCAATAAACCATATACATATACCACCTACTCTTCCATCCACCCATGAGATGCTCACTCCTAAATGTACATGTAGTTGTTCCACAAAAAAGAAGAGTCAACATTTGGGAGACTGTAGAGTCCTTATGATAAAACCGCTATCAATGCTACCACACTTCATACCTTCAACCATGATTCACACATCATCCCATCCACCAAAATAAATAAAGGGCCAAATAAATAAAAAATTGGACAAATAATATGCAAATGGATACCATAAAATACAACACAAAACATCCCTACCAACCTCCATCAGTAAAAGAAACTATGGGGAAAAAATCAAGAAGGGAGGCACTTCCATCAAAAAAAGTCCAATAGTGCACAGGAAAGCTTCAATAGTGACCAAAAAAGACATATGCACATAGTTTGGCCCAAACGAATCACCAAATCCACCTACCATTGCTCGCCTCCCAAGTTTGGAAAAAGAAAATCCAAACTGTCAACCGTTAATGTACACCATCATAAGTTGGGACATCCATGATATCCAAATCTCAGAATAACCATGCGTTGACAACAACACTTTATCATAAAGATTCTTATGGCTCCCTAATCGAGATGTCTACATCTCAATGAGATTGCAATAAATCAGTTCATCCATGTACCACCTACCAAATCCACGTTTACCCATCACCCCCCACATTCTGAATCCTCCTAATCTTGATCAACATTCGATGTACACCTTACACCTTCTTATGGTAAATTTCTTGATATGGATCGTAATCATTCACTGCACCACCATTATACAAGTATTCTCCAGATACCCACACGCACTCCAAATAACACCCCCTACCATCCTTTCCATACCTTGCATTTCCATTGACCAATTCGTTTATTCCATGCACCCACCACTGCATTCCATGTACACTCCTACAACAACACCACTATTGAAGCAAACATCATGCAATATATCCATCTATTCCAAAAAAAATGCAATGATTCGTGTTCTCAATCTATTACTGAGATTCAAACATTGTATAATCACATTGTATATTTACCTACTACTATCTTCTAATGTCTAACATTGTTTCTTTTGCTAATGATGTCTATACAAGTACTAATTTACATGTCTCTCCCCTTCTTACTTCTCTATATTTTTCTATCGGCGTAACCCTTGCACCCCCTCTGGTGCAAGTGCTAGTTAATATTAATATTAATGAGAATATTAACAGGGGTTCAAATGTTAATTACAGATGTTAATAATATTTGTATCAATATAAATACACTATAATTAATATTAAGAAATGCAAAAAGAGGCAAAAGTAGATAGCGATAATAATTTCATTATTAATAATGAGAGTTGGGAATTTAAATTTAAGTGTCATTAGTCAATTTAGGAATATGATACTAATACATATAAGTGTTGGTGAAAACCATATTATCAATTTGTTGTTTCTGGATTTAGATTGTGTGGATTTAGATAATATTAATATTGATATTATTGAATAGTATAAATATTAAAACTATTAATAATTCTCAAGAAATGTTATCATTGTAACTTTTAAAGATATTTCTGGGTGTACCGATATTGTCATAGTTGTTAGTAACTTAGAAAATTTTAATACCAATTCTTCTGAAAAATTATTTAATTTAGTATTGTTGGGGTTAAATGAAAGCACCATTAATGATGATAATTTTAAATCAAATAATATTATTATGATTAAATAATAATAGAGTTAATAGAGTTAATTAAATATAGAACATCAATATTATTATTTAGTTGGATGTGATACTTGAAATTACATGAATTAAATTCTTTATTATTATTTTAGATGTTGAATAAACAATAACATTTTACTTGGTAATGGTCAAACAAGAATATTATTCTAAATTTTTAAATTGAGATTATATACAATCGTGATTTAAAGATGTCTTAATAATATCATTTTCCATAATTAAGTAGAATTATTGTTTATTGGTGATTGTATGTTGAGTGAAGTATTTGGCATATAGAGGAAACAAGTCACTTATAATAACCTTGATATTTCATATATATATCATGCCTTGTTGATAGTAAATGAAGAACATTGAGTTGGTATATAAAATAGAATGTTAGTCTCTCTCTAGTTGATTATGAGAACGAGATCTATTTAAATACTAAGAGGATTGTTTCTTGATTTATATTTATATATATATATAAAACTTGTTTATTATGTTATTCTTCTAATGCTCTAACCATTGAAGAAAAGTGTGATGTTGTGTCTAGAAAATATACAACATATTACTCAATCAAAATTTCTAGGTAATAAAGAATGGAGATCATAACGAGTTTTAGAGGTCAAAATATATCAATCATTAAGAATAATAGGTATGTACCTTTATGATATTTGCTTCTATATTGCGAGTTATTAAGTTTAAACATTATTTTGTTTAAGGATGGCATGACTTTTCTTGAAATAAATATTAAGTTGTTAATCATTATCTTGTCATATTGTAGTTCCTATTTGAAAAAAATCAATACAAATCCTTTATGTGGTCATTCATTAGTCTATGGTATGACAATTATTAATGGAAAGGTATAGATAATAGAATGGTTATTCTTGTGACATAGTGTTACTATTATTTGATATAGTGTTATTATCAGTACATTTGATATTAGTAGGGTCTTCATTATGATTATAAGAGATGGTGATTTTATTTTGTACACTTTAGGAAATTTATTTGTCGATGAATCTAGTTTAACAATCATATCGAGGGTCTTAGTGATAAAGAGTTCTTCACTTAAATCAATTATCATTATTATTGTGGTGTTATTATAACCGGTCTTGTCATCTTAGTGAGAACCCTCATAGTTAACCATTAATGCGATTCTTTGTATGTATTAAGTTTTTTTCTTTGAAACCATTTGTGCATTAAACCTAGATGTAATTTGAGTTGGGAAAAATTCAACTTGTTTTAGAAAACTCTTGAGAAATTTGTTGTGAATCTAGTCTCAATCCGTGACCTTGAACTATTGTCCCTATTATTACCATGGGGAGAGGTGTTAGGGGTTTATGATTGGGGTTGATGATTAATCCCTCATGTTGACTTAGTAATCATATCCCTTGTCATCCAACCATAGGTGAGATGGTTGAAGTTCAGTTGGTCGAACTATGATTCCTCTGCGAATTATATACGTAGGCAAGGCCATCAGAGACGAGCCCCCGAGGAATTAGGTCAGGCCCTTAGGACTGTCTTTTTGAGTCTTTCTTTGGGACTTGTCTTTCTCTCTCAATGTTGTAAACCTCCATTTGACTTGTGTAGCTATGTAATCATATCGCTTATTGTGGATATCATGTACTAATAAATTGTTGATCTTATGTGTGCACCCAAACTTATAGACCGTGTAGGTACAGGTGTTGGGAGCGAGGATATCATGATGCATTGGAATATAAGAGGTGCTTGAGTGTGTAAGAGGTGTGTTAAGCCGACCCCAAGTCAGTATTCTATATTTCTAACAATAGTAAATATTTTATACCTTTGCTTCTAACTAGTGTGATCATTTACTATAGTTGTAAGTAGTGAATTAAGTTGTTATTGTCTTTCAAGTAAACAAAAAAAAGAAAAAATAATATTTGCAAAATTAGTAAAGATGTTGTGGATTTGATAGGTTGTTTAGTGTGGTGTAAAATGTGGGCATTACATACACCACCACCCTTTAATCATGCATCCTTCCTCATATGAATGACCCCTCTCCTCTTCTTAGTGTTCTATTCATTGTTAAAAGAAGAAATGACAAAACTGATAAATTAAGGGGCCTCCTCACTCAAGTTTGAAATGGCATTGACCCCTTCTTGGACCATGCATTTTTTCTTGAGGTAGATACTTCAAATGAATATTTTATTCTTGAGGGGGAATTATACTATACACTACTCAATCTTATTCTACATGACTTGCTTAGACCTATCTTAGATTTCTATTGTCACTTCCAAAATGGCTATGTTTCCTCCTTGGAATGGGAGGGCTCCCAAGGATAGTCTTTTGATATTTGTTTAATTAGAGAAAATAAGAGAATGGTTTCCCCCTCTTAAAATTATTTCATGTGGGGAGAAAACAATAATACAACACCTTTTTGTTTAGATAGGGACAAAAAATGGTACTCACTAGAAAAATAAATTAACATGTGAGACTAGTCATAATCATCTTAGGATCTCTAACAATAAAGCATAAAATGTTAGATGATATTTAATTGAAACACTGTTTACAAGATTAGCATCTTCCTTACCAAGAACCACATGAGGAGTAGTAATCTCCTCCAAGCTAATGGATGTGTTCTTTTCCTACAAAGAAGACTAATCAACATGTGAGTGAACTAATGAAACCAAAAAATATTACTTGATATTCGATGGAAACACTTAAAGGATCAAAATCTTCCATCTTGAGAAATAGATGAGGAGTAGTAATCTCCCAATTTGAGCTAATTGATGCATCCTATCCTATAAAAAAAACCAATCACACATGTAAGTGAATTGATGCATACATGTTACATCACCTAGAAATCAAAAAATTAATCAATGATAACATAATTTAAGAAATTTGCATGAAAATGAGAGATTATTTGTAATCATCTCATGATATTAAATAAAAAACCAAAAAATGAGTTAATATTCAATGGAAAATTTCTTACAATATTCACATATTCTATCTCAAAAACCATGGGAGTAGTAGCATCCATCAAGTGAATTAATGCATCCTCATCCTACAAACAATACCAATCACACTTGAAAGAAATTTGATACATCCATGTTACATCATGTATTGAGTTGAGAATTAAAAAATAATAATTTAAGAAAATATTTCCCCAATAAGATCTACCTCTTTTGGAATGTCATAATGCAACAATAATATGTTAGAGATGGAAATAATTTTTTCTCCAACAATAGGCATTACATTACCATTACTTGAGGCACCTAGCCTTTTTCTTTGGTACAAAATAAACGAAATTACATGATAAATTTTAGATAATAGAGTTGAAGATAAATATGAATCTTATGAATCTCAAAGAGATATTTGTACCTCTTATATTTTGTAAAGCATCAGTTATGTTCTAGCTAAACATATTCAAAATAGAACACAATCTATGTAAATCCATTGAACCTACTACAAGGTCTCTAAGAGGATCATCATCACTAGCTATTATTTTTCTCTTGTCTTCCACATTAGTTTGAAGGGAGGGACGAATATCATTCACCTTTTCATTTTGTGAAAAATATGTGTATTTGGTCAACTATCCATTGAAATGTGGGAAAAGGGATCATAAGTCCTAAGTGTAAAGAACCTAGGATGCAAAGGTGGCCTTTTTCCAAATTTCATTAGGATGTAGATCACAAGGTGAAAAGATTGACTTCTAGCCCTAGTGGTGAGCCATTCAGACCTAAATCTGCATCTAATGGGGGATTAGAATGGATTGGAAATATTTTAGAATTATTAAACAATGATCCTATATGCCCTAATACATAAAATGCAAGATCCTGACAACTAGAAAATATAAACAATAGTTTGCAAGTGGATTTGGGAAGTGTAGAGGATAACAAACCTACTCAAAAAAATTGGTTATGATGTGCCTACAAGGACTCATTTCCCAATGGTGAATGGGTCTTTGAAAGGGGCTCTTGATCATCCTTTGGGGTCCCCTTCTATTGGATCTAAGCTTCTATTTTCCACTTGCAAATTTGTTGGAATGTTAGAAATGAATTCAACAAATTAGTTTGGACCATAGATTGACAAGAATGATGAAAACAAATGCAACAATACAAAATTTCTCTTCAAGATCTCTTCAATCCTTCTTGAACCTGTAACTTGCACATACACAAAGAGGGAAAAATTAATGTGCCATATAGGGGTTTACCTCATTCAAACTCCATGAATAGCGTTCCCACTTTCACAATGGAAATGTCAATGATGAAAACCTTAATGGAAAGGAAGTGATGAATGAACAAATTGTTGCAACTCACCACCCTTCAATGGATTCCTTTGAAGGATTGAAGACATACATATACTTCAAGGGAATTGGGTCTTTCTTGCTAGATTTTTTTGAATACTTGAATGCATGAAGACCTACAACAATGTTAGCCTTCACAAGACAACTTGAATACACATAAACTTTGACATGTTTTTAGGATCTTGATTGTTGCTATAAATGACTGGTAATGTTGCTCTTGAATGATCTTGACAATAATATTTTCTCTTGAATTGCTAGATCATGTTACTTCAATCTCAAATGGTAAAATAACTATGTATTTATAGGTGTTTATCCAATTTACTAAAAAATTAAATTCCAAAAGCTAACACTTACAATTTAAATTTTGATCAATAAAATGTTGCCAAAAACATATTTTAATTTGGGTCTTGGCTCATCATGGGTGAATGGATCTTGGCCTAAAATTATAGGACACACATGATCCAAGAAAAATTAATTATTAAACACATTTATTTAATGTTCATTCTCCTGTTAGAAAACGATACGAATAAGGCTTTAGAATGCATAGTTTGGAAAATTAGAAAATTAATTAAGTCTAAAAAATTAAGGGACCCAAAAATAGTGTGACATTGTAAAGGAATACAATTCTCTACACTACATTTAACCCCCACTTTAGTGAGAGTATGAACTTACACTTAGACTCACACTAAAGTAGAGAAATATATGTCAAGAGGGGTCCAAGTGCCCAAATTTTAGAAAGATATGATGACAAAGAATCAAGGGAGATGACCAAGTCTCTAGGATCTAAGATCCCATGGAAAACCACCATAGGTAAAAAGGAACACACTTATGTGTAGCAAAAATACAAGATACACAGACATGCAATATCAAAATTAATGCAAAAAAAGAAAAAAAGAAAAATTTGGACTAGCAAGTTGTATTATCATGCTATGTATCCATAAAATATACTCACAAGGGCTAGTGAATTCTGGTATTCACTAGGTGATCTTGGCAAGGAATGAGAAACACACACTAGGTCTACAAGGTGTGCAATCATAAAAAAGGTGGCAAGGACACACCAGGTCTACAAGTGTGTACCCACAAAAAGGTGGCATAAATGGGAAGGATGCACCAGGTCTACAAGTATGTACCCATTTTTCAAACCATACAAAAATATATACTCCTTGATAAATTTGATAATGTTCCACAAAATAACATGTTTCACAAGGCTAGAAAGTTGTATTATACTAGACACTCATGGAATATAATTGCTTCACAAGGCTAGCAAGTTGCATTATGCTAGACACACATGGAATATAATTATTTTACAAGGCTAGTAAGTTGCATTATGCTAGACACTAATGGAATATAATTGCTTCACGAGGCTAGCAAGCTACATTATTCTAGGCACTCATGGAATACATGGCACCATAGGTAAGCAAGTTGTATAATGCTCATTGGACATGATTATGACAAAATGCAAAAAGGTAAAAATTAAGATAATCAAAGGATTTTTACTTAATGCATGGAAGGTCACACCTTAGGGAAAATCACACTTCAAATCACCACCAAGAGAGGACTTAGTTGAGGAATAAAAGATCATACCTTAGGGAACGCTAGCCATAAAATTACCACCAAGGAGAAAATAATATGCCAAGAAAGGTCACACTCTCGTAGGACACCGGGCCCAATAATACCACAAAGAAGACACATCACATGAATTAAGAAGACCAAACTTTGGTTGAAAAGGTCACACTTCCTAGGAGATGTATGCTATCATCACTAAGAAGGTACTATTTTTCATGCAACAATGATTAGGGGACTATATGCCTCCCCTTAAAATGTTAATGTACTTGCTACACTAATGTTTAAGGAGATAAAGAGGGATCCTTGCTAGAAGGAATACACCTAGGAAAAGGTTACCTAGCCCCTTTCCCCACAAGTGTAGGATAAAAGGTGATCGCCCTGTATCATGATATGTTGCTCCTTGCAAAATAAAGTATGATTGCATAAAACCAAGTTATACCCCCATGCATGGTAGTGAATATGTTATGATACTACAATTACCACATGACAAGGAGCAACAACTAATACTATTTACTAATTGAAATACAATAACCAAGACCTCTTATTGTTTCTTCCACGTTAAGCTCTATGGGGACACATATACCTTGTTCTCTTATCCCACACCCTTTTCATTATAGCCAAATTATTTCAAAATATCATAACCTCTTCCATAAATTTCCTTCATTTCTTTTGAGGAAGGTATATTTTTGTAGACCCCTAAAAATGTCTCAATGGGTCACATTGACTAACTAACATCATTTCATCCTCAAACCCATCCTCTTTTTGCTTGTTTAATTAAATAAGCCTAATTATTTAATTAAATGACTCATTTTCACCTATTAATCTAATTGACCTAATTTGGTTAATTCATCTCATCTCACATTGACATTTCATCTTATTTAATTAAATAATTTAAATAATTTAATTTTAATCCTAAGTCCTCCTATTTAATTAAATATCATATTTGCATTTCTTTTTCATTAAATAAATCAATAATTTAATGAATATTCTCACATTCCCCATCTTGCACATTCAAATTTGGTTTTAATTAACTAAATTGATACTTTCCCTCTTACCCACTTGCATAGGGAATATTCCAAAGGAATATTCTCCTATTTTCCTCCAAAAAAAGGTAACATTTGATTACTCCAAACAAACTTTGAAATAACTTTTTAAAGTTGTTGCAAAGTGTGTTTGTTTTCATGGTTGTGAGCCCTTGATCTTTTCTTGATCCATGTGATCTTTGATTCTCATCCATTGATGAGAATCCTTGATCCATGTTTCATCCTCCTTTCATTTGTGACCATTGATAGATCAAATCAATCTCACCTATTGCTTTTTCATTTGATCTCCATTAAATCAATTATTTAATGAATATCATATAATTCCCCTAATTTGCATAATTAAAAATTTGTTTTAATTATCAAATTACAAATTCTTCCACTTGCAAGGGAATATTCATACTCGTCCTTTGCACATTCCTCCAAAAGGGGAATATTCCCATGGAATATTCCTTCCCCTTTTGCACAATTAATTTTTTTTTAATTTACAAAATATCTATTTCCTCACCACTGAGAATGTTCCAAAGAATATTATTTCTCCTCACTCATTTGAAAAAGAGAATTTTCTTACAAAACTTCATGTGCAAGTTAACTCAAAACTTCATGTGTAAGTTAACTCAAAAATTCTTGTGCAAGTTAACTTGTGACCTCTTGTACAGGTTAAAAGTGTGTTTGTTTGAAGGAATGAGAACCCTTGATTAAATGTCATCATTGATTCTCATCCCTTGATGAGAATCCATGATTCATGCCTCCATTGTCTTTCCTTTTTGACCATTGATTAGCCTTTTTTATCTTAACCCTTCATTTCTCATTTGCTTTCCTATAAATAGGTCACTATTTGGAGACAAATAAATCCATCTTTTAAGAGAAAACTTATGTTGTTAAAATCACTTTCACATGCACTCATATTTAGCACATATTTAGCATCTTTTTAGTTTAATTTACTTGCATCATTAGCTTAAAGCATCCATTAATGGCTTCCATGATAACATAGGTGCATACATTTAGCATATTTTATAGTTAGGATTTTAATCTTTTGAAGCTTGCATACATTTAGAGTAGATTTTCATACACCCATATCAATAACCTTAGCATATATCATGTTAGCATTTAAATAATGTTTTATGACATATCTCTCATCGGATTCATTGATTCTCTTCAATAGAATCGATTGAAACAAGCTCATTATCCAAGGGATTGGGAAAGGGTCACCATTCCACATCAATACGACACCACTCCCCCAATAGGATAAGTTTCAATGTCTTAGATTAGAGGTTTGTCAAGCTTTCATGATTTAGAATGTTAGTTTTAATGGCTTCTATGTCTTTGTTTATAGTGAATGATCTTATTGGGATTGATGCTTAGTGGATTAAATATTCCTTGAATTCGTATGGATTGGGTGTAGTTAACCTATACTATGAAATTGGTCACATTTTGGTGCTAGAAGGAGGGCATGAGCTAATCAATCTAACAAAATTTTGTTTAGATTTTTGTTTTCCTTGTGTTTGTAGATACAACAACGCTTTTTTAGGCTAATTGGGTTTTGCAGGTTGGGTGATAAGAGTTGAAGTGAAGAAGTGTTCTCATCTTTAAAATTTTATAATTGTAACAAGCGTTTGACACTTTTGGGGCAATTATAACCCATCTATCATGCTTTTAATTGTTGGTGTAATTAATTAATTATTACACTAACATAAGTTAACTTAGGTCTTGCATTTATTTAATTAAGTCCTAGGTTGCATTATTAGATAAATCATTTAATAAATGGAGTTTTATTCCCTTTCCTAGGTTGTGGGATAAGATTCCTTCTTGAACTTATCTCATCATTTAATGATCATCAACATAGGGTTCACATGTTGTCACATGTTGTTACATTATAACACTTGGAAACATCTCATGCATATTAGGGTTTACTTCTTGCCTATATATTCAAGCATCTTGTTCATTTGTAACATATCAATATCTTTTTCATCATATCAATAGAATCTTTAATCAACATTCCTAGTTGCAACACTTTTCTTTGTGATTGATCATCTTTCCTGGTTCAAAGGTCCTCCATCGAAGACTGCAGCTTCAAGGACTGTGCATCCATAATCTCAACATGGTATCAGAGAGTATCCAGTGAAACTTCAACCCTCGATCAAGAAAGTTGGTGTGCGAGATTCTCTGCAAGCTTGAAGGTTTCCATTACAGGCTACTTGTTTCCACCCAGGGACCAAGCTAATTTCTGAAGCAGATTGAGTCAGATCCGAGCTCGCCATTGTCTTCAGAAGGCCTCGAAACCCTAGGATCGCCTGCCCATTCATCAAAATCAGATACATCAACCCGGGAGCTTCAGAGGTATTTTTAGGGTTTGCAAAATCAATCCTACTATCCGTACAATTTGCAGCAAAAAATAATTTTTTCTATAGTTTCCGAAAAATATTTTTTGCAGCAACTGCCATTTTATTAAATGGTCGGCATCCATCCATCGGCATTTTATATTTTGGAGGTTTATTTTTCTATCGGCATTTTGGGTTTAATTTATCTTTTTGCTTAGCATTCAAAAATCTTCAAATCTTGCAAATATATATAATTGTTGACATATTTGGGTTGATTTTTAATTGCCCTAAGCATTATTAAAAATCAAATATATATTTTCGTCGGCCTTTGAGGTCTGCAAAATTTTTTCTTGTCGGCACATTCATTGCCTTGCAAGGAAGGACTGTACCCCACAGACCTGTCGCATCAAGGTTGTTTGTCGGCCCACTCTCGTCGCTTCCACCCACGCTGGAGTTCATTTCCCGGCCGATCGTCTTCATTAGCTCCCACCGACCCCCGAAGAATTTTCTCCCGCCGACCGTTCTTTCTTCCCACTGGCCCCATCACCGCCGACATTTGTTACCGGCGTATTTGGAGCCCCCGCTTGTCATGACCTTAGTCCCATCGATGGACCAAGGGGCCTCGTCCATATCCAGCGGTGCCGCCCCAGCATCGCCCTGCTCCGCCTGGCCGTCGCTCCGCCCGGTGGCCCCTCTTTTTTTGCCAGCTCAATAGCCGTGGTCACATCATCGACCAGGTGCCAGCGCCCGGGGGGCTAGAATTTTGCCCCTGTTTAGCCTGTAGACTGCCTAATATAGGCATTTTTTTCGTTTTATCACAACTTTCACCCATGATATCAAAATTTTGCAAACGATATACCGTCGGAAAGGTCTTTCCATCTACTTTCCAGTGGTGACATCAGTTCTACAAAATTTTGCTTGCAGAAAATTCTACAGCCAACTGAAGAAAAAACCCTAATTTGGACATAAAGGCTCATAACTTCTCATCAGATTGTCGAATTTCAGTGATTCCAGCGGCATCAGGAAGGTGATTCAGAGCTCTTTTTCATCAGTCCAACCCCTTGATTAGTTTCAGCTCCAGGTACTCTTGCATGCGATTTTTTTCAATTTGGTGCCTTTGATCAATAACCTGGTTATCCTGAAGCTTGGGAAAATATTTTTTGATCCGGGTTGCATCAATTCAGTTGTACATCATATTTGGAAGTCTTTATTTACTGTTGAAGGTCATTTTTCTTTGTGTTTGTGGAGAAATTTCATTATGGGACTTGCATATACTTCTTCTCTAGTTATGTTGCACAAGGGTAACTATTCACAATGGCGAGATGGGATCTGCCACCATCTTCATTCACTTGATTTGTTGCCACATCTATTTGGTATCATTCCCCATCCAAGTGAAGGTATTCATGAACTTGCTTGGAGTTGCAGCAGGTACACTGTTTTGGAGATCATTTTGATGCTAGTTGATTGTGATGTTTTGAGTACTATTGATCATTGTGATTGTCCTCATATTCTTTGGACTAAGCTTTGGGAGATATATGGAGCTTCTGATTCTCCACCATTCCCCGTTGGTCAAGATTCAGAATGTCATTCTTCAAATCAAGTTCCCTATGATGATATTGTTGTGCAAGAGGTTGATTTCCTTGATCTTTCTGAAGAGGTTGACAAGGTTCCTTTCGGTGCTTCTTCTTCATCAAAGACAGTTGGTATCCCTTCACATTCAATGATTCCTTGTCTAGATTCATTGATTGAGGCTTCCACCATCATCATCCATCAGGACACATTCAGTTTTTCAGACTTGGCATCACAGGATGGCTTTGTTTCAGGCATCATTGACTTGGCTACTTCTACAGGTTTGGAGAACATTCTTGAGGGGGTATCACTCCTCTATTCAGAGATTTCATATCTAAGACTTCTTCCCTGCCATTCCATTCAAGACTTGTAGTTTCTTCAGCATCTACCATTGGATTTGCTTCAGACTTCCTTCAATGGTTTTGAGGACACTTCATTCAGGGGGGGCTATCAAGTCTCCATCATATTCATTCCATCTCAATCTTTGGCTATTGTTCAGCATCAATTTCTACATCGTCCTAATTTGTCACCCTCTTCATTGATTGTGGCATCTTCATCAGGCAAGGAGACATTTGAGCAGAGTTCAGAGACATCATCATCCATGTTCATTCTCCCTTCCTTCAATTCCTATCCGGAATGGGAAGCATCTTTGTACTTGCAGTTGGTTTTGTTTCTTCCGAAAGGGAGACAATTTGTTTGTCGGCATTGGATCTTGTTTTGTCTTTAGACACTTACCATCTTTGCAGGTGATCACATCTTCTAGGGGGGCTATTTAGTCTCTCTATTGTATCCATGTGATGGATGGTGTACTTGGGGGGTATTTGGGGAGTCCTCCATCCTTCCCATCCTATCTCACATTTTTTCCTTTTCATCTCCTTTTTGGAGAGGGGTTTTCTTCCCATTGGGTTTTCCCCTTTTTTCCAGTTGTGGGAGATTTTTTGCATTTTCATGTACATGGGTACCTAACATGGCCTCGTAGTTGGGACCCATCATCATCTTGCATAATCATTGCATTTTCCTCCCTAAGTTACACTTATGGGGGGGTGTTGGTGTAATTAATTAATTATTACACTAACATAAGTTAACTTAGGTCTTGCATTTATTTAATTAAGTCCTAGGTTGCATTATTAGATAAATCATTTAATAAATGGGGTTTTATTCCCTTTCCTAGGTTGTGGGATAAGATTCCTTCTTGAACTTATCTCATCATTTAATGATCATCAACATAGGGTTCACATGTTGTCACATGTTGTTACATTATAACACTTGGCAACATCTCATGCATATTAGGGTTTACTTCTTGCCTATATATTCAAGCATCTTGTTCATTTGTAACATATCAATATCTTTTTCATCATATCAATAGAATCTTTAATCAGCATTCCTAGTTGCAACACTTTTCTTTGTGGTTGATCATCTTTCCTGGCTCAAAGGTCCTCCATCAAAGACTGCAACTTCAAGGACTGTGCATCCATAATCTCAACATTAATTTTATGCTTTAGGACTGCACTAATTTTCATTTGTGTTTAAAATGAATGCTCAAATGGGACTAAAATTGAGCCCTCATTTCATCATTTTATTGTGGGCTTAAAATTGAACAAGGCAACTTAACATTTAGTTTGGTGCATAAAGTGAAGTCATCTTAGCTTTAGGGGTTAAAATTAACAAGTGTTTGCTATGTTTTTTTATTTACACTATTGTTATTGAATTTGTATGCACTTCTCTCACTCCACTCGGTGATCTTGAGAATCAGAAACATTCCTTGACATTTTGTATAATCACCCACATCTTTCAATTTAGATTAAAAATGAACTCCTTGCTAGTGTAGGGAGAAGGCGTGGTGTGTGCTCTCTCCTTGTTTCATGCAAATTGGGAGATCAAACTTTAAGTGTACTCCCTTGCTATTGTTTATCTTTAGAGGGCCTACCTCCCCACTTCGAAAGGAGGGAACAACCCATGTGGTAATGAGCTAAAGCCAAGCTCTTTCAAGTTGCTATATAAAAATATGTTTCTGACTAAAGTCATAAACAACAAGTGTGGATGCGTCATACTAACAAGTGTCACCCTTAGTATCCATGTGATACATCAAAATCTCTTCTTAGGAAGAGAATGGGATTCCTCTTGATTGAAATAACCTTGAGCCAATCTGGCCACATGTATGGCCACCTTGAACAAAAGCCCTTATTAAGAACCATTGTTTAGAATCCAAAAACCTTCATGCTTGTTGGTGCAGGAATAGTCATTCTGAAGCCACCCCACATTTGTACTATTCATTGTTGAAACAAAAAAATCCTTAGGATCTTAGATCTTTAGGATTTGAGATTTGGTGGTCCCGAGAAGTGTGTGTCGTGGAGGAGAGCCAGTGTCACCAAATCTCTAGTTGTTTGCATTGTCTTAGTGTTTGGAGAAATCTGAGTGGGGATTCAACAAGTAGTATCTTTTGAGCCTAGGATGGTAAATGCTTGAGAGTTAGTTTAATACTTTGCTTGGTTCCAAAACGTTGCAAACAAACATTCACAATCTTCTTCAAAAATTCAATCCCATTGGTCTAAATATGGATACCTTTTGAAATAGCCTTGATATTAATGTGTGTCCTAAGGATTTCTATCCTTAGAGATTTATAAATATCTTGACTTATATCTCAATCCATATTTTCCAAAGTTAACATAAGAAACTATGCCTTCAACCTTATGATTTTCACAAAATGGACATTGTGAAATTTATGATGTTTGTGACATAGACATTTAGTTTGAACTTAATCAAGACAAGTGTTTGTGGTAAAAGAAACTCACTTAAGCAAGATAAATTGACAAAATAGAACCCTACATGACCATTTGGCATCCGATCGCTCTAGTGGAACAACCAAACCTTACACCTGCTACCATACAAGGAAAACATTGCAAAAATTGAGTCCAAATTCATTGAGTTCTATTGTCAAAATCATTGAGTACCATTATCCAAATTCATTGAGTTCTATTGTCAA
Organism: Sequoia sempervirens; assembly: GCA_007258455.2. NCBI lineage: Eukaryota > Viridiplantae > Streptophyta > Pinopsida > Cupressales > Cupressaceae > Sequoia > Sequoia sempervirens. The sequence continues at coordinate 16,599 of VDFB02024195.1, forward strand.
AATCATTGGGTCCTATTTCCAAAATCATTTGAATTCTATTTTTCCAAAATCATTGAGTCCTTAGGGTTTGATCACTTTAGAGGTATAGCATGTTTCTCACTAACTTGGTCTTGGAAAACAAAGGTTCACTCTATGTCAACATTGGGTCAAATATTTCATCCACCCCTTCATAAAAACTCATCCTTCACTTCACCAAACTTTGCAAAAAAATTGAACTCACCAACACTTTTGGACTAGAACATCAATCAACCCAACCCCTAACTTAGCTACTTTTGTATGTAAAATGAATCCTTTCCCATGCATTTTGTTAAGTTAGTTAACATCTTTCAACCCATTTATCTTGAAGGTCACAATTCTACCCTAAAGATTCATAAGTTCATTAACATCCTTTATCCAAACATCAAACAAATCAAACTTACAAGTCAAAATTGTTGACCCAAATTTATTGCAAATATCACTCCCCACATCATTATTTTCATCTCCCATTGTCATCATTGCTCCAAAAATACTTAGAGAATCCCTTCTACCTAAATTAAAAATCTCAACACAACTCTCCCATAGGTGACCCAAAATTTATGGTAAAGTCAAGATCACAACACAAGAGAATCATGGAGAAAAAAAAAGTCTCATCTACCATTAGTGATACCAATCCTCAAGAATTTGATTCGAGAAGTCAAGTTACCCCATCACAACAACCCCCATCTCCATCAGGGCCATATGAGATAGAAGATGTCATGAACAATCCATTTGGACTTACTAGGGAAGAAATCATGGAACATCAAGCCTTAGAAAATGTGTCTCCAACTTCCCCATCTTTTGTTGCTCAATCATTGACACAAGGCTAAACCAAATCTATGATCCAACCAACTCCACCCCCTGTACGAAGTCAACCCTTAACATCTAGTCTTGCGACTAGACTAGGAACCAACCTTGGTCTCACTTCATGTCTAGGAACAAACACAACTTTTGGGATTCACCACATGAACATTCCATTAACCACCAACCTTCCCAAAACACAAGTTGGACACCAACATTTGGAAAACCACTTACATTCCATAACGCCGCAACAATCTTAAAATTTTGAGCACAACCATCTTAATCCATCACCACAAATACCCCAAGTGTTCCTAGTGTTACCTAAGGTAATGTGAACCAAGTACCTCAAGTAGGACAACAAGGGAAATTTAACACTCTAACGCAAAGTCAACCCTTGACAAGTGGTTCCAGCAACTCCATCTACACATTGAAACAAGTGGTTACCCAAACTACTCAAGTCAATCCACCATCCACATCAAATCCATCTATCATCAACCCAAATCAAAACAACCCCTTGGTCACAAATCCCGTCAACCAAGGTAATACCTTGGCTACATCTCAAACACAAGGGAATCCCCAATACATTGTGTATACACCTAAAAATGGTCACATTATAATAAGTCTGGTAATTAATTAAATACAAGTTATTTAATTAAATCTCTAATTCAATCTACATATAAATAAATTTAATTATTTATTTATATTGTTCGTTTTCTAATTCTTCTATCTTAATTAAATAAGTTTAATTACTTATTTAATTTAATCACTTTTGTAATTCTTCTTAATTAAATTAAATAAGTATTACAATTTATTTAATTTAATTATCACATTGCTTTATTTTGAATAAAGTAAATATTCTTCTTTTTCCAAAATCATGAAATCATCTTTAAATCTTCTAAAAATCACATTGCTTTATTTTGAATAAAGTAAATATTCTTCTTTTTTCCAAAATCATAAAATCATCTTTAAATCTTCTAAATATTCTTCTTTTTTTCCAAAATCCTGAAATCATCTTTAAATTTTCTAAAAAGTCATCTCACATTTAATTAAACATTTTAAATATTTAATTAGAAACTTCTTATCCACATTTCACACATAATTAAATATTTTTCAATATTTAATTAGAAGTTTCCAAAAACCACATGTCACATGAAATTAAATAATTTTATTATTTAATTGATAAATTATCTTCAACTACAAAACCAACTCATAACTAAAGATGACAAATGGCAAGTTGCCTTCGTTTTTGAGTGAAAGGTTTTGTGGGAAGGAAACATCTTCCTTCTTTTTCTCTAGCTTCCATCTTTCTCTCCAACGTCTCCATCTCTCACCGTTCATCTTACCAGACTGAATCTCAACCGTTGATCTTTTCCAACTAAGCTTTTTCCTTCAAAAACCCTATAAATACAACCCCTTTGTGAGTTGAAAACAATCCTATAATTTTTTAATTTAGTGCTATTATTATAGTTGCATTCTAATCAGCATTTAGCAATCTTTTTAGGAATTTTTATTTCAATTTCATAGCATCTTAGTTTTCACATCATAGCTTAAATAATTTAGAAAATAGACATGCATTTTGCATAAGCTCATTCTCCGAAGTTGTCATTCTAATAAGCCGCTGCTTACACCAACTGAGGACCAGTACTTGCAATGAATCCTTGGAGATAGAGCACAATAAGACGCTTTCGAAGGAGTTGTTGTTTTAAGAGTTTGATTTAATTTTTAATTAGTTTCCTTTTATTTAATTTCTTATTGGTGTGTTGGTTTATATCTCTTTAGTTAGATCACATATTTATATCTCTTTAGTTAGATCACATATTCACACACACATTTTCTGGCACCCATCGTGGGGCCTTTGCCCCATTTTTAACATCTACTTGCAGGTTTTCTAACAGGTTTTCACGTTCTAAAGTTCAACTTTTTGAAAAAAAATTGCATTTTAGCGCATCCGTGAGTTTATTTAGTGCATCCAGGAACTATTTCAGTGCATCTAGGGAATAGAAAGGTGCATCCATTTAGCTCACTTGATTTAAAATTGTAAAAAATAATTTTGTTTTGCATTCTTAGATTAGTGCATTTAGGATTTCTTTTAGCGCATTTAAGGTTTTCTGTAGCGCTTATGGGTTTTGTTTTAGCACATTGACTGTTTGTTTTAGCACTTTTGTATGATCTTTTAGCGCTTACAAGTTGTAACTAAAAAAAGTTCTGAGTCTGACGCCTTCCGCAGATAGAGATTTTTCTGGTTAAAATGAAGCAACCCTAGGGTAGACACAACAATTTAAAATAAACCAATCCTAGGATAGACATGGAATTTAAAAAGAAGAAATCTTAGGATAGTCACCACACATTGATTTTTTACAATTAAAATGAATCCCATGCTTGTTGTGAAGCAACATCTTCACATAGATTAAATCATTGTCATTTGGGCTTTAAAAATAACATTGTTTGCTTTGTCTATGGCAATAGGTCTATGCTCTCCCCTTAACTGGGTGATCAGAATACCAGACCTTCCTTTTCATTTTCTACAATTTTAATGCTTTATTACATCCTTTAGAGGGCCTGCTCTTGTGGGAAAAAGTACTCACCCAAGAGGAATGACCCAAGTGGGTTCAAGCCAAAGCCAAGCTATTCCACCCCACTATAAAATTTAAAGCAAATTTGGGGAAACCCACTTTTTTCGGTAGTGTGCAAGATAACCATCCCCAAAGCATTTGTTCTAAAGGTTGGGAGGTCTCTTGAGGGAGTTTATTATTGCCGCAGCGAATGGAAACCCTTACTAAGAACCTAGTGTAGTATCCAACCGTGTCAGTTTCCGAACATCCTAATAATCACAGTGCAAGGGAGGGAAGAATCTGCTCCCAAGACACTCACCATATAACTGCCAAGGACCATTTGCTCAGGGGATTCGGTATCCACTTTTGTCACTCTGTGTACGTGCCTGGAAATGAGAAAAACACGGGCGCCCCTTCGGGGGTGACACAACTGTGTGAGTCGACACAATTCTAAGATGTGGGTTGTTGATTATTATGATGACCTACTTGAGCACTAAGAGTGAGTTTGCCTGAATTGTCTGTTCTATGCAAAAACCTGTGAAAACATTTCATGAAAACATTTTTGAACATACACTAGATGTTTAGGGCTTAAAAGAACAACTATTTTTAGAGTGTTTGTTGTGTTTTCTTCATGTCAAATCAGATTAAGATCATCCAAGAAAGCACTAAGAATTTGATTGAATTGGCCTTTCTACCAAAATCTAAGTTTCTACCATCATTAGACTAGCTACATCCCTGATATCTTCTATCCTTAGAGATTGGAAATCCACCATGTTTGTTAGGAAGTCGATTGCCAATAGGATCAAGAAACCTAAGAAACATTTAGGTTACAAAAAGACTTTGCAACAAAGAAAATTCCTTTACAAGAGTCGAAACATCTTGCTCCTTCATAGGTACCAAGATTTTGTTAGGGGATTTACTGACAAGTACGCTATAGAGCCTTTGTATTCCTGAGCCTATTTCCAAAGAAGAGTTCTATCTCAACGACACAATCACAATCAACCTCTTGAGTTTGATTTCATACTGCAACCCTCAATTGAATATCCCACTCATCCTAACCAAATCATTCACTGATCTTGAAAACAAACTAGGCTATTTGATCACTTATCATTTTTTGAGACTAGGATCAAATCTCAAAAAGTGCATCTTTTCAAACAAGTTTCTGATTATTGATTCAACTTCCCCAACAGGATTTTGATATCCTTTCATCTTGGAAGCCACAATCAAGAGTTAGAAAAGTCATTTGATCATATCATAGGATTTTCATCTTATCAGATCAAGACATCATCATTTGTGCACTTCTCAAACTTGTGATCTAAGTTTAGAAGAACATTTCAAAAGCATATGCCTGTTTTCACAAGGTTCTAAAAAAACACAAAGAAGAAGATGATTTAAGAAGAGATCCACTTTACAACATGGGTGATAGGGAAGAAAATCCTTTTCATAGGTTTTGTACTAGGAATAGTTCAAATGATGAAATAAATGATGAAATGATTCAAGAAGTTGAACAAGATCCATAGTTTCACATAATTTTGGACAAGATCTTAGAGCAAGATAAAGAAGGCTACTTTCTTTTATTGGCAAACCAAGGTGCCAAATTGCCCTCTGACTACGATATGGAGAAAATTAAGGAAGATCCTAAAAAGACTAAAACTCCCTTAAATGATCTTAGTACTCTTACCCAACAAATAAGAGCACTCCAAAGGAAAATCAAGGAAATACAAGGGGGCACAACTAAGAAGTTCTTTGACGGAAATATGAATGTAACCTCTTCTCCTCCAAAAACAACATCATCCAAATTCAATGTTTTTGAATTTTTGCAAAGGTTAAATGAGAATCCCAAATCTAAGCCATCAAATAAAATTGACCAATCCTATCATGCCATGCATTTATCTTCATCCCCCATAATTCAAAATGAACCTCATGATTCTTTCACCCAAGATAATGATTCCATTCAATCATCTTCTTCTATCATATCCTCTACATCCAATGATTCATTTCAATCTACACATCTCGATCAAAATATTCTACAAACCCTTCCTATCTTTGATCAAGATCCCATCTCTCAAGAACCATATGATGATCCCCTCCTTTCATTATTTACCCATGATAATCCTCTTCCATCTCAAGAACAAAATGTTCTTCCAAGTTCTCCGTCCACCCCATTCAATGAATCCATACTCTCTTATGATTCCATCGCATCTTAGGATTAGAACAATTCTTCCATCCTATCCAAAGATTCCCTTCCATTTGATGATCAAGCTACTCCATCTCCTTCATCTAATGATTTTTTTCCTAGTCAAGATCAAAGTATCCCATCATCCTCATGTCAAGAGCCTCTCACACCTCTTCAAGCTATCCATGAACCCCACACCTATAAATTGTGATCCTCCACCTTTATCCACTCTAGTTTACTTCCAATACCTATCCTTTCATCCATATCATATCCTCCTCAAAATGGACTCGCATCTTGTTTCACAAACAATGCATATCCCATGGGTAAACGAATGTGCGAAATTATGAATTACAAAGGCAAAGGCTTAGGCCTTCATGAGCAAGGTATCCTAGAACCCCTTTCTGTCCAAGCACATCCATATCCTCATGCTCAACCTAGGTATCCTAGTCCATCAAACTCTCCATCCAGCCTAGGTCCTTATCCTAGTCCATCAAACAATCCATCTATCCTAGGTTCTTATCCTAGTTCATTAAACCTTCCATCTATCCTAGTTCATCAAACCTTCCATCTATCCTTGGTCCTTATCATCCCAACCCTAGCTCATCAGCCCTTCCATCCATATTAGGGCCCCACATTTCTCCATCTCCTATTCTTCAAGAACAACAAAGGCACACATCCTTGATCCACTTTCAAAATTCTTCCTACATTAACTCATCGGTCATCTCAATACACTCCTCCCATTGTTTTTGGAAGCAATTTGGGTGCCAAATGTCAAAAGCTTCAATATAAAAATCCACATGTATCAAAGGATCAACATGTCTCCTCGAAGAGTCATGCAAAAATAAAAGAAAATTCAATCCAAAAATCAAAAGAAAAATTCAAAAGGCCACAAAGGCCCATCAATTCAAAATAAAATTTTCAAAGACCGCAAAGGTCCATAAATCAAAGAGAAAAATCTCAAAGGCCACAAAGGCCCATAAAGAAAATATCAAAATCAAAAGTCATGTGGATTCCTAAAAGTCTCATAGAAGCAATAAAATAAAAATTGGCATCCAAATTTGCTAATCGGAAAGCTTCTCACCATCTCCCATCTAAAAACATATCACCTTCCAAATCCACTATTCCTCCATCACTCCATCACCTTTCAAGGTGTGTGCCAATGTTAATCTTTCCATCCTTTCCATCTATCCATCACCAAGCCTTCCAACCTCCTATCCATTATCCAACACCCAATCCCCATTCTCCTCCTTTAATTCAAAGCTTTGAATAAGGCCTTAGCTTCTACTATCATGCCAACATTTATAAGTCTAATTCCCATTCCCATGGTCTATTAGAGCACATATTTGAGGGATATTAGTCATGAAACTTGATGCTTAAACCCTTCCTCCATCCCCCTATCATGCAAATATTATCTTTCATATCCATCTCCCTATCCATATACTATCTTCCATTTTCCTCTTATCATTCATGGTCATTATCCTCATTTTCACCTTTGATCTTGACAAGGTTAAGGATCTTCTTGAAAATCATGCATCTTATCCTATTCACTTCATCCAAATCTTCCATACCATATCCTTCGTCATGCATCTTCTCTTATATTGTGGGGCATCTTGTTTCTTCAATTGGTCATCCCATTCCATCTTAAATGTCCTTGAAAAATTCAAAAAACATCAAAATCCAAAAAAAAAAAATAGAAAACATCAAAATCCAAAATCAAAACAACATCAAAAAAACATCAAAATAAAATCATAAAACATCAAAATCCAAAAAAATAAAATCAGAAAGCATCAAAATCCAAAAAAAATCAAAATATTTCCAAAATCCAAAAAAAATTTCAATAAATCATATGCTTTCATCAATAAAATGGTCATGTCTCATCCTAGACTGGGGGAAAAATCCTAAACTCACTGGGGGCAACTTGTTTTGAGCTTAAATCAACAGACAAGCAACAACAAGACAACCTAGTGAAAACATCAATCATCCTAAACATCAAGTTGAACATCAATCACAATCAATCAAACAACCAACCATCCAAATCAACATCAAAAAAAAAACAAACAAACTCTCATTGGATGATCTCTTCTGAATCATGGTTTGATCACTTTAACACTTATGTTCAATTGTTTTATCTTGATTGTTGTTATCATTTCTCTGGAGTACCTCGATGATTTCTAGAACTAGAGGGGCTAGAAGGAGAATGATATTTTCTTTGTCTGCTCTCTATGAGTTAATCAGTATTACTGTGCAAATTGTCATGGGACATGCTCTACAAAGTATTATTGATGAAATTTTGAATTTGCATAGGAAAATGATTAATTATTGCTTGTTTACACAAGTGATGCTCAGGTCATCTCAGTCTCATTATACCTAGATTCTTGTGCTATCTTGCACTATCAAATCTCAATGGAAGTTGTATGGAAGTTGTACTCAGGTCATCATGGTCTACATTATACCATCGATGCTTGTACTAACTTTCAACATATCAAAAGGCTCAATGATGATAAGTAAGCATAAAGTTGGCTCATAGAATGACAATGTTGTGTAGTTCATTTTGCATAGTTAAAATTTGCACGGTTAATATAGATGGCATCCATATTAATTTGTGCATGAGCATTATCATAACCATCGCATCTCATCTGCATTATCTCAATCAATCCATCCAATCATTTCTTCCAATCTCATCTCAATTCATCCAATCCTTTCTTCCAATCGCATCTAATCAATCCATTCAATCTAGCACAAATCATTTAATCATACCTTTGATATTGTTCCTAGCCTTATTGCAAGCCTTGATCATTATCATCATCATCGGGATGTATCCTTCCCTATCCTTGTGTTGTTTCGGGATGTATCCTTCCCTCATCAACAACACTCTCATCATCATCATCGGGATGTATCCTTCCCTATCCTTGTGTTGTTTTGGGATGTATCCTTCCCTCATCAACAACACTCTCATCATCATCATCAGGATGTATCCTTCCCTATCCTTGTGTTGTTTCGGGATGTATCCTTCCCTCATCAACAACACTCTCATCATCATCATCAGGATGTATCCTTCCCTATCCTTGTGTTGTTTCGGGATGTATCCTTCCCTCATCAACAACACTCTCATCATCATCATCAAGATGTATCCTTCCCTCATCAACAACACTATCATCATCATCATCAATCCATCTTGGCTTGTAGTTTGATTGGGGCAACATCATATTTATTTTTTGACTCCATTTGTGCTTTCTTTCTTCTCATTTTATCTTCCCAATCTCCTATTGCTTATCATTCCCTCTTGTCCATCATTTTGCATCATCTTCCTCATCTCACCTTTCATCTAATCGATCCATCATCTATCAACCTATCATTGATCCTCACCTATCATGAGGTCAATCGTCATCATCCTATCATTGGCTCTCACCTATCATGAGATCAATTATCAAAATCATCATCATCATCATTTCATATCAATATTTCAATAGCATTTTTTATCAAATAAACTTTATCGGTCGATGAATCGGACAGTCAATCACTACACATTTTCAAAATCATCAAAAATTTCCAAAAAAAATCAAAAATCTAAAAAATTCAAAATTTTATTTGATTCATCGCTTGAGGGGGCATGCAAGCGTCAGTTTTCCAAAATTCACATCTAGGGAAAACTTTTTAATTCTTTGAAGCAATGCATGAAGCACATTACTTCAAAGAGGGGCAAAATGTATACACCTAAAAATGGTCACATTATAATAAGTCTGGTAATTAACTAAATACAAGTTATTTAATTAAATCTCTAATTCAATCTACATATAAATAAATTTAATTATTTATTTATATTGTTCATTTTCTAATTCTTCTATCTTAATTAAATAAGTTTAATTACTTATTTAATTTAATCACTTTTCTAATTCTTCTTAATTAAATTAAATAAGTTAAATTACAATTTATTTAATTTAATTATCACATTGCTTTATTTTGAATAAAGTAAATATTCTTCTTTTTCCAAAATCATGAAATCATCTTTAAATCTTCTAAAAATCACATTGCTTTATTTTGAATAAAGTAAATATTCTTCTTTTTTCCAAAATCATAAAATCATTTTTAAATCTTCTAAATATTCTTCTTTTTTCCAAAATCATGAAAATTTATCTTTAAATCTTCTAAAAAGTCATCTCACATTTAATTAAACATTTTAAATATTTAATTAGAAACTTCTTATCCACATTTCACACATAATTAAATATTTTTCAATATTTAATTAGAAACTTTTCCAAAAACCACGTCACATGAAATTAAATAATTTTATTATTTAATTGATAAATTATCTTCAACTACAAAACCAACTCATAACTAAAGATGACAAATGGCAAGTTGCCTTCATTTTTGAGTGAAAGGTTTTGTGGGAAGGAAACATCTTCCTTCTTTTTCTCTAGCTTCCATCTTTCTCTCCAACTTCTCCATCTCTCACCGTTCATCTTACCAGACTAAATCTCAACCGTTGATCTTTGCCAACTAAGATTTTTCCTTCAAAAACCCTATAAATATAGTCTCTTTGTGAGTTGAAAACAATCCTAGAATTTGTGAATTTAGTGCTATTATTATAGTTGCATTATAATCAACATTTAGCAATCTTTTCAAGAATTTTTATTTCAAGTTCATAGCATCTTAGTTTTCACATCATAGCTTAAATCATTTAGCAAATAGACATGCATTTTGCATAAGCCTGTTCTCTGAAGTTGTCATTCTAACAAGCTGCTACTTACACCAACTGAGGGCCAATACTTGCAATGAATCCTTGGAGATAGAGCACAATAAGATGCTTTCAAAGGAGTTGTTGTTTTAAGAGTTTGATTTACTTTTTAATTAGTTTCCCTTGATTTAATGTCTTATTGGTGTGTTGGTTTATATCTCTTTAGTTAGATCACATATCCACACACACACATTGGTCAAGGGAACCCTTTCAATCAGCGGACTCAAGGTCCTAATGTGCCCTTAACATCGCAATATTTAATGACACCATCATCCTCTTTACCGTTTGTCCCCCAAGTCATGCAAAATCAAATGGGACCTCAAACTTACATTCCTCCACCTTAATCCACTATCTTACAAGGAATGTTAAACTAAGGGAACCCCCAACCTCTCATCAATAATTTGTAACCTATGTAAAACATCAACACCCAAAATCCATCACAGATGTCCCTACAACCAACTAATCCTACATTGCAAGAACATGCCTTAGCTTTATAGCAAGCACAATAGGCTTATCAGCAAGTAGTCCAACAACAACAACAAGCATCCTTACTCACACAACAACAACAACAACAAGCAACCTTAGTAGCACAACAAGCAACCCTAGTAGCTCAATGGCAACAAGAAGCTCAATAGTATGCCCAACAACAACAATAGGGACTAGATACTATAACATTCAAAAAAATATCATCAACCTGAACACGTTAGGAACATATACATCAACACCACAATCACCTTTGCAAAATACCACACCACCATACACACCATACAAGATGATCTAGCATCACAACTTAAGGCATTATCACAAGAAATGAAAGATCTCCGGATGAGCAAGAAGAAGCCCTATACACATAACTTATGTCCCTATCCATTCGATCGAAACATCACAATGGTACCATTCCCTCTCGGTTTTGAGGTCCCCAAATTTGATAAATACAAAGGGAGAGGAAGTCATGTGGACCATGTCAAATAATTTAACGTCATGTGTATGGAGGTTGCCTATAATGAGTCATATTTAATGTGCCTCTTCCCATGAAGTTTAATAGGTCCTACTATGGATTGGTTTTCTTAGTTGCCTCCAGGTATCAAAACTTTCCAAGAAATCATTAAAAAATTCATAGATCACGTCTCCTTCAATCTTGACATGGACGTAAGCTTAGAAGAGTTGTATACTCTCAAACAAAACAAAGGAGAATCTTTCGCCAATTTCTTGCAATGATGGAGGCAAAGAGCTAATAAAATCAAGTGGCCACTTCTCGATGAACAACAAGTGGGCATTATCATAGAAAATCTAGATCTAGATCTATCCTTCTACTTGAAAATGCAGTGCATCACATCTTATGACAAGCTTCTACCTAGATCCCTTAACATTGAGAGAGCCCTAATCTCAAAGGGAAACACACAAGTGTATAAAGACAACCGTCCATCCACTAGTTTTAACAAGCCCCGCTATTGGGCCAAGAACAAGAATGTTACTAGTGATGGTGTTGTTGATGCAAAGGTGGTCTTAACTACTCCTAGGCAAGAAAAAATCCAAACCATGAATACACAACAACCATATATGTCATCGTCAAACAATCAAATAATGATCAATACTACCAACACTCAACATGGACCACAAAGAACAAACAATGCTCCCAAGTGACAATTCACTCCCTTAGGGGAACCTATGGAAGATGTGTTGAAGAAGTTGATATAGTCTAATCTTATCACACTCCCATATTTCTCAAACAATCAAGAGCCACAAGTAAAACCTCGTAGCTATAGGGATAATTATTTTTGTGAATTTCACCGATACAAAGGTCATAACACACAAAATTGTTTTAAAATCAAACATCTAATAGAAGATCTTATTGAACAAGGAGTCATTCATGTCGATCCAAAATCTGGGAATGAAAATTTGAAAATTTACACAAACCCTATGCCTGATCATATAAAAGAAAAAGATTCAGGATAGGCATCAACCTCAAAAAACATAAACCATACACGTGATACCACGGTGGGACATATGTATTCATCATAACATGAGGAATCAGACACACATCAAGATATTGTTTTAAAACAAAGTCCAAATCCATCAACAGTGTTTAGTAGTATTTTATACCGTAATGACATCAAATGGATATTATATTATGGTATCTCTCTTGCATATGACTCAATGATTGGTCATGCTAAAGAAGTTCCAAATGAGTCACAAAAATCCTTTGTTGCACCCACACCTATTGAATGTTGCGAAGAGTCTTTTATTGATGATCTATCATCCACCTGAGGATCATGTCAAGAGGGGGCCCTTGAGGATAACAAAAGATACTCTAAATCGAGTCAAGATCAAGAACCCCTATCTCCAAAATTTCATCAAGAGCTAAGAGACATCTTCCAAACCATTTTAAACTCCAAAGATGTCCTTGATATCACCTCTAAGATGTTTCTTTCTGATGGACACATAGATGCTCTTCATCCAAAACATGAGTCTCCCACTCGTGATATTTCTACACAAGAGCAAGCCACGATCAAGATTCTTGATTCTTACAAAGATTGTGCATCGTCATCATCTTTTGAGTCAGCATCAACATCTTTTGAAGCAGTATCAACAGAGAATGATGTTATAGAACTAGAACAAATAGTTCATATTTCTGAATAGCAGGAACCCATAGCAATATCGTGTGTTCATGACAATTCATATTCGGAGGCTATGGATCAGAGGGTACATTATTAGGGAAAAGGATTAGGTATTGATAATAACTTCACAATGTTGGGGGAAATCTTGTCTACAAAAAAAATCAACACATGGGGCATGAAGAATCCTTATGATGAAAATGTTTTCAACACTACAAATAGTAGTATCATGAGTTGGCATTCATCCATCATCTCATACAAAAATTGGGACCAACGTAGAAAGAAGAATTCCTATCAAAGCAAGGCGAAGATCATCAAAACAAATGAATTAGTCAAGAAAAAAGGACAAAGCAAATACAAATGGATACCAAAGAAAATCATCCCTCAAAAACTCCATTAGTCAAAGAAACTATCAGGAAAAATAAAAAAGGGAAATATATCTATGAAAAGATTCCTCAAATATAAAAGCAAGCTTCTCAAGCAAGGAACAAAGTATATCCAGTGGTTGGTCCTAATTCCATGAAAACCTCCATCCCCATCCATCATCACTATCTTCCCAAGTTTGGAGAGTCAAATTTTCCAAACCATCGACCAATCCATCTAATATTCCTTCATGCATGACACCATACACTCCATTCACAATATCTAATTCTCACATTAACCATGTGTTGGAAGCTACCCTTCAATATAAGGATTTTGAAGGCACTTTATCACGATGTGTGCACATAAACAAGGTTAATTTTGGTACCAACAAGGAAAATCAAAGTTCTTCAAGGTTGCATTCAAGTGCTCATATCTTAGCAAAGTAGCTTCTTCAAGAAGGATATCGTTGGCATGTTATGATAGTGGCCTCTACATTAGTTCCACCAGATGGTTCAACATGAGGGTAAAAAATAAAAAAAATCAAGAAAACAGTAAAGATAAAAATCATCCTATAGTGAAAACCACTACATTGGCACTTTGGGAAAGTACTACGATGAAAACCTGGAAAATAGGCGTCATGAGTAGAATCAAATGTCTATATGATCCTTCTCAGATAGAAGCATCTCATCCTTGTCATGATAAATCGAATGTTCCTCCATCCAACCAATCTAGATTTATCCAAATATTCCATTTTATCTTGATCTTGACAAAGATTTGACATATACTTCAACTCTACTCATGGAAAATTTTTGGCAGGCTCTTTACCATTTTTCCCATAGCCCATATCTAGCATGATAAAACTTTGTCAAACTCTTTGCATATACATTACCTATCTTGGTTATCCATTGCATTATGAAGAGTTGCTAGACATTGGGGGTAGGTTATTGCACTCTTTTTTTCAAATAACTCTTGTGTAGCAACCCTCTTCTTTTGGTCCTTCACGTTGTATGAGTAAGTTGCTTATTTGCGACTTGAGAGGTCTTGTTGTTTTATCGTCCAAATTAATTTGGTTAATTCCTCTCCTTCTGATTATTCTAAAAAAAATTATTTATATTACTTAAATTTAAATTTCTGTAATTTAATCAAATTTATATTGTAAACAAACTAATTACAATAAAGTTAAAATTAAATTAGCAAAGGAAATGTCAAATTTAATATATAGCAGATAATTTAATACTCACATTACCTTTAGAGGAGAAAGTAAAAGTAATATTAAAAATAAAATAAAATCTATTTTAATGCAAATGTTGCAGTTGTTGCATTGAGAGGAGACCACGTTTGTTGAGGCGTTCTATCTTCAGCACACGTGCCTTGTCTGTAGTCTACATTTTTGCATGTGTTGAGCCACTTGTCTTGAACTTTCTGCATGTTCCTCTTCGTGGGAGGATGGCATTATTTGGGGAGCAGATCACATTCTTCACAAAAGGAGGTTATGTTTTCAGTTCACCGGGGGGCTTGTCTAAGATTCCAACTTTTTGCATACATGTCTACCAGAGAGTAAAACAGTTATGGGATCGGGTTTGCCTCTTTTCCATCATTTTTGGCAAGCGGCCTTCCTTCTGGATGTGACTACATCCTCTGAGGCATTGGGTAAAAATAGTTCATGCGCCATGTCCTACGTTTCACAACCCTCATACGTATCTTCTAGGAGAGGATAAAGGCACAAGTGGAGGAGTTTAGCTAGGTACGCCACATTATGTGCAGATTCTTGAGGTAAGTTACTCGCAAACTAAATTTTAATGAAAGTTTCTAAAGTATTTTAACAACACCTTTTTACACGTCCCCTGCACTCATTTCATTCCATAAGATCACATTTCTTAGAGGAATCTGTCAATCAGATTACGTGCTTTGTTTGTGTTACACAGACTAATCTTTCATCTCTCTGAATTAGTTAGTTGAAGCCTGAAAACATGGTTATGATGGAGTCTTAGAGTATGTTTATTAAATAAGAAAGTTATGGCCAAGATTCTAATAGTGTGCACATTTAGGTTTCAGCATTATAGCATCCTTTATCCTACGTAGCAGCATTGATGCTGGGTAGGGAAACGAAACTTTTGGCTTGGCACAACCAATCTCATTTTCTTGAAAGTTTCTAAGGCCTTTCCAATAAATCCATCTTGTACATAACCCGCAATCATTTCCCTCCATGGGATGACATCTATTTGAGGCATTCTGTCAAACAGTTATGTGCCTAGTCTGTGTTCCACATTTTGCATGCAAATCTTCCTTGACACAGTATTATGGTGCAAGCTTATTTTTCAGTTTGTTTCTTTTAAGAACATTGCCTCTGTTTTTAATGATGGAAACCCCCAGCGTTTAAGCTAGTATGATTCATTGGGCACCACAGGTTTAACTGGCTTCTTTAATTCAAAAATTTTGAGAGCTTCCTTGCAAAATCCATTTTGTGCTCATTCTGCATTCATGGTGTCTCATCCCTTGAGTTGACATCTCCTTGAGGCATTCTATGAATCAGATCTCATGCTTGGGTATGGGTGATTATAATTCGTTGGGAAGTGTATAAGTTTCAAATAATGTCCCCCTGATACCTTTGGAAACCTGTCGTAGCAGCATCACTTAAGTGTAGAAGACTATAGAGGTGTGAATAGCCTCCCTGATACGTCAGCAACCTATCACTTCTGCAATACTTGAAATAGAAAATTGTAGAGGTTTAAATAAACTCTCTGATTCTATTATCAACCTGTCCCAGCTGCGGCACTTGAACATGATAGGAAGTTTAAAGGTATAAATGACTTGCTTGATTGATTTGGAAATCTACCGTAATTGCAGCACTTAGCTAGGGCCATACCATCGATCTTATGAGAGTCTGTACAGTTTTCAAATCCATCATGTACATTTCCTGCAATATTTCCCCTCCATGAGATGATATCTGTTTAGGGCATGCTACCAAACAGTTCACGTGCCTTGTCTCTGCTTAGCATTCTTCAAACATATCTTTGCAGCAATCTGTTAAACAATTCGCATGCCTTGTTGTGATTTCTCTCCTTTTTGCATGCATTCCTGCCAGAGCATGTCCAAATTGTATAACTGACATAAACCCACCTTCTGTTATTCTTTGATGGATGTATGTACCCTGATCCTTAGCTTCCATGTCATTACAGGCAGGGAGGATGCTAGAAAATTTTATGGAATTCTGGCTTACACTGCCAGTTACATTTGCTTAAAAGTGTCTAAATCCGTTCAACAAATCCATTTTGAACAAATTTTGTGATCATTGCATTCCTTATCACCATATTTCTCTAAAAGAAGTCACGTGCCTTGTCTGGGTTCCACATTTTGTGTAACATTCAAGATTGTAGGGGTGATAATAGCCTTCCTCATTCTGTTGGGAGCTTGCCACATCTACAACACTTGAAATTCGAATGTTGTAGAGGTTTAAATAATCTTTCTAACTCCATTGCCAGCCTGTCTCAGCTGCAGCACTTGAACACAATAGGAAGTTTAAAGGTTTAAGTAATCTGCTTGACTCTTCTGGCCATCAATCGTAGTTGCAGCATTTTAATATAGAAGGGTGTAAAAATTTTAAATAATCTCTCTGATTTCATTGTCAACTAGTCCTAGCCATCGCACTTGAGCATAATAGAAAATTTTAAAGGTTTAAATAACCTTCCTGATTCCATTTACGGCCTGTCTCAGCCGTAGAATAAAATAGGAAGTTCAAAAGTTTAAATGACCTCCTTGATTCTCTTAACAATCTATCACAGATGCAACACTCGAACATAGAAGGGTGGAAAAAGTTTAAATAACACCCTTGATTCTTTTGGCAACCTGTCATAGATGCAGTACTTGAAATTAGAATGTTGTAGAGGTTTAAATAATCTCCCTGAAACCATCGACAACATATCTCTGCTTCAGTGTTTAGACTTTGAAACTGTTTAAATTTTAAGTAACTCCCTGATACCATTTGCAACCTGTCTCAGCAACAACACTTGAATATAGTAGGCTGTAGGGGTGAGATTAGCCTTCCTAAATCTGTTGGCATCCTGTCACAACTGCAGTACTTGAAACTTGAATGTCGCAGAGGTTTAAATAAACTCTCTTATTCCACTATCAACTTGTCCCAACTGCGACACTTGAACATGATAGGAAGTTTAAAGGTCTAATTAACTTGCTTGATTCATCTGACAATCTGTCGTAGTTGCAACCTTTTAAGAATCCAACTAAAAAGTAGTATTGTTGGAAATACCCTGCTGTCATCTTTCACCATCGATTTCATCATGCTTTCTTTCCTTGCGTAGCACAGTTAATGGTTTGGGTCCTCATTTAAGTTAATCCTCTCTAATAAATGTGCCATTACCCATTTCATTATTCTTCCCATGGGGGTTGGGCGACTAAATTACCATAGACTGAAACTATTTCCACATTTTGTATTGCCGTTAAAAAAAAAAGTTTAGGAGGAAGAAGTCAAAATCTAAAAGCCATTCTCATTAAAATATACTCGTTAGAATAAAATATAAGTTCTTTAAAGATCTAGTCACACTAAAATACACTCCTTAGAATAAAATTTCTTAAGTATTAAGTAAAAATAAAAGGTATCATGGGGTTTCCTTAAAGTCTTAGACTTCTATGTATTCATGATATTCTTAAATAAGATGGAATATATGTAAATAGATAGCTTCCCTTGTTTTGTATATATATCAGGATGAGTATTCATATAAATACATTTTAATTGTAATGTTGTTCTGTTTAATATACTTTTAACTTTTATAATATCTTGTGTATTTAATTTGCAAAGTGTGATACTAATAAAATGTGTTCATATAAGTTCATTAATTATATTAAAAGACTTTATAATGATGGAAAACTTAAATGTAAATTGATTGTTTAATGAAATTCTCTTTTTAAGAAAATATTTATAAGGAATCTATATGTAAGGGATGAATTCTTTATTAAAATAATATATATAGTGATTATATGAGTAAATACAGTCCTTTAAATAATATTGATCATTTAAGTAATCATCCTTTTTAAGGATGTAGTTAAATAAGTTGAGTTTAAAATATATATATATAGAATTTATGTGTAGATGATTTTGAATGGGAATTTGGAAAACCTTGTCATTTACTGAATCTTGTATATATAACAACGTTACTTCTATAAAGTGTTTTATTTATTACGTGTGGCATTTTATAGTCTTGTATCATGTAGATTAGTATTCTTCAAGTAATCTAATTCGAGATAAATGTATTCATATCGTGGATTTATTTATTGAAAAGTAATTTTAGGGTTATGGATTTAAGAGATAATTCCTTTAGATAACGACTAGAAGGTTACTTAATAAAATAAAATAAAATAAAAATAAATAAATAACTCTTTTATTCAAGTGAGTAATAGGGATTCATATAAAATACTTGTATCCAAGCATTTGAGTATTATTGATATTCATGTGACTGTTCAATATTTTTCAAGTTAAGGATGTAAATAGGTATGTTGGAATTTTTTAGTGGTCATGATAGTATCATATGGGTGTTTGAAAAAGATTTAAGTATCCTTTAACTAAATGGACCTAATGGGTAGCTTAATGTAAACAAGATTTTAAGGGGATAGTTAAATATGATTTTAATGGTTATCATGATTGATTGGATTGATCTTCGAATTGAGATTGTGTATCGTTGATTGTTGTCGTTGTCATAATTGTTGTCTTTGTCAAGGGTGATTAGTTGCCATACTGCAAGGGTAGCTTGAGAGGAGAAATAGAGGTCTCCCTTGGACACCAAGTTGAATTTGTGTCGAAATTGATTATGTTTGCTTCGGTTGAATCTGATGATCTCTTTATGATGAGGCCACTTTTATTCTACTCCTTTCAATTTATGATTATGAAACTTATATAGTCTTTTGGTGGGGTCCTTGATGATAGTCTTCCTTATTGTGTTAATTCTGATTGACTTGTTGCATTGTCTTTCTTGTGGTCATATTTGAGATGGTTGGGAACCTGATATACTTGAATTACCTTCAATAGAAGGTTGTGGATTTACGATGTTTTTGGCTTCTAGAGGCAATGGAGGAACTTGACTTATGTTGATTTTTCCATGGTTGTTCCGTTGTGATTTATTGCTCTTATTTTAGATTTTGAGCTCATGAGTAGTACTTTGTACTATGGTGTTGACTTTTGATGTGGTGGGTGGTACCTCCTTGTTCTTGATTTCAGTGATATGGAATGGGTTTGCGAGATGGTTCTTGCCTCGCATGTTGTGAGTTATGCACACTTTGATTTTTATGTGAGCTGAGGTACACCCCTTGCTTGTAATTATTTTTGGGTCGTAGGGAGAGTGGCTCTTCATGGGGGCCAGCGCACAAAGGGGCTTGTTTGGGTAACCCATGGAAGAGTTTCTTAATCAAGTGATAATGTAATTTAATTAACTAGTAGGTTGGGTAGATAAACACTAAACAAGATTAATTATGAGCCTCACCCATACCGTTAGTGCTTTCACAGACTAAGGATGGGATGAGAAGACCTGGTTGGTAAGATCACTGCCTTGTCCTCACGAAAGGTAAGTGGTTCCACATGAGTCACCCTATGGAGCGGTCGCCTTGAGATAGGTAGCCTGGATAACCATAGATGGAGGCGGTACCTTGTGATAGGTTGTCTGGAAAATCCATGTAAGGCCATGCGATGACACTCTCCTACAGTACCTATTTATTTTCCCTTTTTTTGGTTGCCTCTGGGAGTGTTGATTGACTTGTTGATGTTGTTGAGGCAATTGGTTCTTGGTGATTGTTGTTGAAGCCTCCAAGTTCTATCTTTTAGTGTTGCATACATGCCTCATGGAACTTGATTGATGTTAATGAAAGGTGCCCTTGATATTTATTGTTGATTGATATTGTGATTTTATTTGAAGGCTTGGATCCTATTGTTGTTGGCACCTCTTATGGTTATTTAGTGTTGAGCTATAATCTTGACATTTGGTTATGTTGGACTTTTCATTATTTTGCTTTGGCTAAGTGATGGCAATGATGTGGTTTGTTATCTTATGTTGATGATATCCTTGTTGTGGAGTCTAGTTTTCTATTGGTTCATTTGATTGTTTTGGATTGCGGTATGGGGATCTTTCTTGTCAACTCCTAGCATGGGGGGTGGACTTTCAGGTCCATGTGGTCAGGTGGAACGTGCTATGCACCCCATTGGGTCCCCAGCCAAGGATCGAGCTGTGCAGATATGTTCCTATTGTGGTGACTCCAGGATTGTACCCAAGTCTGAGCCAGACTTGTTACTTTGTATTCACCTTTCTAGTTGTATCATTCTATCTTATTGTATTATTCCCATTGTTGTTGGGGAACACTTTTGTATCACTATCACTCATGTACGATGTAACTTTTATTATCATTTTAATGAATGTAATCTTTGACCTTAATTTATGGTCTTTGTTGGATGCTTATCATGCTTGAAATGTATATTGACGCTTGGTACTATTATGAGACTTTGTTTCACATTGTGCAATTCTTAATGGTGTTGTATCTGTGGAAATATGTATAATTACGTCCATAGATGTGATAGATGGTTTTATGTATGTTATGATGTGGATGTTTGTATTTTGTCTAGTAATTCTAAATAATGGTTAAGTGGAATACTTATAGTTAGTTAAACATCATCTTGGCATGGGTTTACGTTATTAATGTTGTCACGTGTACCCCAAAGGATGTGGTTTATGATGTATATGTTTAACTAAAAATTTATGCATTTGTTGTTCATGTTCATCATATGTATTGTTCTACTTTCAAAAAATAAATTATTGTGCTTTTATTGTAAGTTCTATAGTTGTCCTTTGGGGTTAGCGCGGCGGGGCGCTACAACTTGGTATCAGAGCATAGGTTCATACACTGGGCACTATGAGCCAAATTACGTCGACCTAGTTGCTCAAACTCTTGAGGGTAGGTCCTTCTTTTGTGTCACCCTCATTTAGCAAACTGAGTTTGTTCTATAGAGGTGCTGGTCCAATGGTGCAGGAAACTGGTGGAAAGAATAGGACCCTCGGTGTAGTGCACAATGCACCGATATTCTTCCCACTGGGGATGCATTATGGACCTTTGTGTTGTCTTGAGATGTGACTTTTGGTGATTTAAGTTTATGTGTGTATGTGGAAAATGAGTGTTTTAACCTAGAAATATGTGTTTATGAGGTGTTAAATTGTCCCTTCTATTATGAAAGGGTGTAAAATTTGTCGTATAGTTTGACTCTCGAGCTTGCGTTGTTGTCTTCTATCATGCTTATTTGATCGTTGTGACCCTTCTTGGTGATTGTCTCACCATTTTATCTAATTTTAGGGCCTTGACACTCATTAATTATGCATGTCATATTATTGAGTGGGGATTGAAGTTGTGATTGGATTAAATTGGTTGTGTTATCATATGGACTTGTACTATGCTTGTTAGGTACTTGATTTGTGATGACATTATGATGTCACTTATAATATGACTACTTTGTGGAGGATTGAATTTCGAGTAAAACTTTAGGATGCAATTTAGAAAAGTTTTTAATTAGCCTTTTCAATAACTAGAATTCTTAGATTATTGTTGTAAGACTTATCAATTATTTTCTTGGATATGGGATTGGCATATTAGGGTTTCCTTGTACATCATTGTGGAGAGTTATTCTCATCATGGAAGAATTGGCCTTTATTCATATTAATACCATGTTATGTAGTATTGGCTAAAATTTTATCAACTAGTTCATTTTTGAATTACTTGATAGCCCTATTTATAGACTTATAATCTTAATAACTTTTAGAATATTGTTGTGATTCATATTTATTTTTACCCTAGTTGTCAAATATTTTAAAAGTATATACTAGATAGGTACATTTGTAGAGTCCTTTGTATGTTTGTTAGTAACTATTAACTATAATGTTAATTGTAGATCACTATCTTTGCTTTAGGATCATGATTAGTAGTTAGTGTAGATGATAATGAGAACCTGTGTATGAATGTAACATCTCTCGATTGTTGTCACTATTCTAATACTTTTCATATTATGTTGTGAACTTTAAGAATATGATACTGATTATTTCTCCAATTTGACTAGTTTAGCTGACAGTTTAGTGTGCTTGGACGACTATGTTACTCTATTCAGAGGTTTTTAATATGATGATGCATGGTGTTTGAATTTTATTGGTTATGTTTTTTCATCTAGATGTAGTACTATGTTATTCAATTGATTCATAATTGCTTTATGATGTTGATTATAATGTGTTTGGTGTTACTTGATGATGTTATTATTGTACTCAATGTTGTTATGTTTGAGTTCTTGGTGAGGGGAATGGTGTAGCATCACTCGTTCATGAGCGCACTGCTACGTCATCATTTCCTCTCACGGTGTGCCTGTTATTATATATATATGTGCTCGACATCTTGTTTGGATGTAGGTTGTAGGTATCGGGCATTGACTCCACCTACCTTGTCAGGTTTGAGCGTGCCCTACAATCCCAATGGGTATGATGTGGAAACTAGAGTTGACAAGAAAGTTCCCCATCCTAGTCTGTCACCCTATCTTTATGTTTAACAATGTTGTCTGTTTGTGGCCCCGTTTCCATTTATGATATCATTTCATTTTGAGTCATTTTAGTTTTGCATACATTTTTATTAATGTCATTATGATGGTTGATGCAATTATTAGTCTGTTGGATTAGTGTGCTTATGTGTGTGAG